>WNNJ02003078.1:0-189213 GCA_012934845.2 Pomphorhynchus laevis
AGTATCTGTTGAAGAAACGATCAAGGCAATTCAAGAAGTTAGAGACGCAGTAAAATCGCTAGACATTAATATATCAAAGAATCTAATGAATGAGGAAGGAAAACCAGGTCGGTTCTATATGCTTCCGAAAATCCACAAACCAATCCGACCATGTATCGGTAGACCCATCATATCAAATTGTGGTATGGCTACAGAGCTACTTTCGAAGCATCTTCACAAGGAACTGAAATATTTATTAAAAAATATAAAATCATACGTGGGAAGCACTGATGATACTCTACGTAAGCTCATCAACCTAAAATTTGATACAACGTGCTATACAATTGCAACTCTGGACGTCGAGTCTCTTTATACGAGCATTAACAACAAAAAAGGTATCGAAGCAGTCTATAGGAGAATGACACAAGCAGGATGGGAGGATAAGCGTAAAGATTCCATTGTAAAATTACTAACGACTGTATTGGAAAATAACTATTTTGAGTTTGATGGACACTATTATAGGCAAAGGGAAGGTACAGCAATGGGAACTTCGGTTGCCCCCGTATATGCAAACCTTTACGTAGCCGACATAGAAGAGAATTTCATTGTAAATATGACCATCAAACCTAAAATATGGTTGCGCTACATAGACGATATTTTAATAATTTTTCCAGGAAAACCAAGTGAACTTGAACAATCTATAATAAATCTGAATAGAATGAGTGAACTAAAGTTTTCACTAAACATGAACGAGGATGCTCAATCAACGACGTTTTTGGACATAAAGATTACTATGGATAACAACACAACACTCAAGACGGATGTGTATCGTAAAAATAATTGGATACCGTCCTATATCCACAGTCGAAGCTGTCATCCTAGCTATATGAAAAGGAATGTAATTTATAACGAAGCCTTAAGGTGCAAGAAAATATGCTCAGTGTCAGAATTATTCGAAGCACAAATGGACGAACTAACGAAGAACTTCATACAACGAGGCTACCGCGAAAAACTTGTGCGGAAACAAATTAATAAAGCCAGGCTAAAAAGTCGGAAACAATTGCTCCAAAAAACTGAAAGAACAAATCAACCAAAATCTTTTGTGGCAATACCGTATCATCCCGCTTAAAAAAAACTACCATCTGATATAAAAATTGCTTACAAAACCACTGTACCGAAGGATTTTGTAAGTACTACGCAACCAGATACATTTTTCAAAAAATGCCGCAGCTTTAGAGACACATTGGTTCGATCAAAATTCACAAGAAACGCACATATTAATACCCCACCTAAATTTAATGGATTTAGTAAATGTAAAGCATCTAGATGCGCATGTTGTCGAGAAATACAGGAAGGTAATATATTTCAAAGCACCATAACACAAATGAAATATCCAATTCGAGGAGACTACAACTGCCGCACGACAGGATGCATCTATAAGGCAGAATGCTTAGACTGTAAGGCACAATATGTGGGAGAGACTGGTCGTGCGCTAAAAGATAGATTGACGAACCGACGGGCAGACATAAAATCGCGACGTACGGGTAAATATTCTAATACACGTGACAGTAAATTCAACACAGATGGCGTAGTTGAACACTGCGAAGAACATCCTACCCACAAATTTGTCACAACCGTCATAGAAGGTGCCCTTGCCAATGCAATCGAAAGGAAAAAGCGTGAGCATTACTGGATCGGACAATTAATGACTGACCGCATGCTCAATACACTGTCAGATTATAAATTAAAAAGAGAAAAACCTCCATAAATTCTTCCGAGATAAGTGCGTGTATAAACGCAGACTGTATTATATACTGTTTTGTGAAACTTTGCTTTGTGGTTGTGATCAAGGCGCAAGCCGAAACGTAATAAATATTTTATTTTATTGTTCTTCTGCTGCTTATTTACATATGGAATATAATATAATCGATCGTAGCAAACGATCAGCAGTGATGGGTATTCCTATTTTCTCTAGAAATATACAAGATGTCAGACAGACATCCCCATCTTCAAGAACAATTACACATTGCTTAGCTCATAGACAGTATATGCAGTTTTGTGCGCGACACCACGTAACTCCACGTGGACTTAAAATCAAGAAATCTTTAGAAGTAAACTGGAACCTTATCCCACCGAGCAAGCGTACTTCGTTTCAAAATCGTTTTCAAAAGACCATTCGTCACGCTGAACGAAACTTTGTATGCATTGTTCGTGACTTTTATGGATACGTAACAAACACTAATCATTTATCAATCGAAAATGATCTATACAATAATTTGCTCCAAAGAAAATGTTCAAAGCTTAAAAATCAGAATCACATAAATATATCTATTCAACAGCTCTCACATATTGAATATCATCCTAATCGACGAAAGTGGCGGAAGCCAACAGATTTTAACACACGAAATTTCAATATTTCAGAAAGATTCGAACAAACCAACAATAACATTGTTGTCAATCTTACACCTGAAGATATCAGCGCCGAACAACTACGAGTCTTGAACCTCGGACTAAATTATATCCCAGCCCAACGCGAATTTAGCCGCCAACAACTTTTCACTACGATAAAGAAAGCCGCGGATATCGCGTTTAAACCAATAGACAACGATAATCTTAAATATACTATGAAAATCATTATTTCTTGGGAGTAAGTATCTAGAAAAATCATTATTACTGGATCGGACAATTAATGACTGACCGCATGCTCAATACACTGTCAGATTATAAATTAAAAAGAGAAAAACCTCCATAAATTCTTCCGAGATAAGTGCGTGTATAAACGCAGACTATTATATACTGTTTTGTGAAACTTTGCTTTGTGGTTGTGATCAAGGCGCAAGCCGAAACGTAATAAATATTTTATTTTATTGTTCTTCTGCTGCTTATTTACATATGGAATATAATATAATCGATCGTAGCAAACGATCAGCAGTGATGGGTATTCCTATTTTCTCTAGATATATATATATATATATATATATATATATATATATATATATATATATATATATATATATATATATATATATATATATATATTACTTACGTTAGTAAAAGTATTGGTTATTAAAGTTCTTACAATATTATTTTCCTGAAGAAGGCCACTAGTTGGTCGAAAGCTTGAATAAAACGATATCTTTGTGTTTCCGGTTTGACTTAAAATCCGAGTATTAATATATACAAGTATCCGTCAAAGGATCCCGGAGCTGATTTGAATAAATAATCTAAACTATATATCTTTTTCCGAATATAAGATTAATTAATTTTACTAATGCTTTTTTAATATCTACTAAATCTAGATTTGTATAAAGCGTACTAAAATCGTATGTATTTATATTTTGAAAATTTATTCCTTTAGTCTGTTTTTTTTTGTCTGATTATTAGCGTCCTGCTCTATCAAGAATGGGAACAATTCCTGTGATGATATTTATTTTATGTTTATATTTTATTTATAAAATACGTAAAGTCAGTGAGCTAATCTGATTAGTTAAATTGAATATGTTCAAATAACACGCTTTATTAAAAGTATACGGTTTCACACAAAGTCCAAATGTCCAAAGCCCATGCCTTCAAGCATAGATTTGGTAGTGTCGTCCACAATAGGCGCAACGCGTTGAAGTATAGATATTTCAGGTACGTAATTATCTCTTCGTTCACGTTCCTCTTCCTGTAGTTTAATTGAAATACCACGTACAGGCCCTTTGCGAATTCTTTTCATTAGGTGAGTAACAAAGCCAGCGATTTGATTTCGCAACCGTTTTGTCGGAATAACAGCTATGTCATCACAAACACGTTTGTTCGTGTGAAAGTCTACGCCCAAACGAAAGTAGTATTTTTCAATTATCTGCCTGGAAGCCTTCTTAACTGTCTTTGTACGTACACGTCCCATAATCTGCAAATTCAACAACATTTTAAACATTTAACATTTCGAACAAACGAAATTCCTACACAATACATCTAATTTATTAGGCGATATAGATTAAAAAAGCTAACATAGCTTACGATCTCTTGTGTGTGAGGTTTGTACTGTCATTCAAGAGTAATTTTAACCTGATGAGTATTTAATCAGGTTAACAATACAATCAAACAAAACAATACAATCAAATTTATTCTAATTCACCAAATTAATTGTAAACGAGAGTGAAAATATAACCGTTGTAATGATCATATGTGCAATAGTAATAAATGCTTTAAACAACTGTCTTATCGAATAGTGATTCCTGTTTTTTTAAAGGTTATTAAATTTGATAAATATTTTAAGAATGAACCCAAGTTAACGACCGGGTGGTCGTTCGTACTTCTTCAAATGTTAATTGAAACCAAGGGGTGTAATTTTATCAATGTAATTTAAGTAATTTTAATTTTAAAAGTTACTTAATAATTTTAACTTATCGTACTAAGTTGTAAGATAGTAACTATGTTCAGACATAAGTCGTACTTTAAGATAGTAACCATAGCCACCAAATTATTTAAATTCCATTTTTTGGTGAAAAATACGAAATATTAGGGTTCCTTAAACCTAAAAAGCAAGAAACGCAGAAAAATAAAAGAATATTAAAAAACATTCTGAAGACGCTAAAAATACCATGTAAAATATAAAACGGCTAGATGCAAATAAAAGCTTAATAAAATGATCGAAATAATTTATTTTTTAGCTGATTTAAAATAAAAATTGATGGTTAACAAAAAAACAGCAAATTTATTTTATGATGATCGCTTTATCAGTATTAAAAAGATAAATTCACTAATTTGAATCAACTCGATCGCAGGTTGTGTCAAAAACAAGTCTTCTGAAGTACAATTTGTTTCTGCTCGACTTTTTAAATTTCTTAAAATTGGATTTTACAGCTTCTCGACAATATTGAAGCCATTCTGCTCTGCGATATACGTTTTGCTTGGATTCGTCCTTATGATGAGCTATACTGGTGTTATACACCTGTAGATCAATAATGTTTATACAATCTTCCATATAAAAGACCAAGTTAATTAAGACGTATTTATCTCAAGAATGTTAGATATTAAAGTCTAATTACAAAAGTACATGACGCAAACATCAATTTTAACCTAGTATTATATAATACTACGAAATTATACTACAATATATAATAATTTTAACTATATAGTATGTAATTAGAATTTTTGATGACAACGCACTTTGCTTCAATCCTATAATCCAGCACCAGTGAACGACATTTCAGTATTGATGGACCTCATCAGCTACTGATCAAAAAACCTAAATGTCACGTTTCGGTCCTTTTAATGTTGGCTGACGATCACTAAACTTGTCTGCTTTACTGACGAAAAGTTACGAGAAGGCGGAGTTTGATGCGGATATGGATGGTAGACTAGGAGAGTGGGCAAGATATGTGGATGTGTGGTCGAAGCGACGGAGACGAAAGAGCACTCGAACGACGGAGATAATTACGCATTGTAGGAGTAGGATGATGGATTTTGGAGAATTGGCGAAAAGGCTAAGGCAGTAATCGATTTTAGGGAAGGGAAGAGAAGCGATGAAAGAAGAGATATACAAGAACGGAAGTCGATAAGGGGGCGGATACGACGGATGTCACGAAGAATTGAGTTAGACGAGCCGACCTTGTCACGGACGAAGGGTTTAAGGGAAAGGTGATAACCGAAATGGAAGCCTAAGAAGGTGAGGTTGTGTACTATGGGGATGATCGATGAGGCAAAATATACAGTGGGTGGGGATATGTTTGGTTGACGGGGGAGGATCCACATTATTTTGGACTTTTCGGGGTTTAGAACGAGATGGAGGTTGGAGAGATGTTTGTAGATAGAAGACGGTTGGAAGCAGAAATGCCGATATCGTGTATGCGATGTGCGGGTGCATGAGCATAGATTAGTATGTCATCGCCGTATTGCATGACGTTAAAATAGTAAGGTTTGATAACGGAGAGAGATCGACGAGCAGAAACACTGAACAGCACGGGACCTAGGACTGAAACTTCTTGAACCCCGCAAAAATAGGGATGAGAAGGGAAGATGATGAATTAGAACAGACGGAAAGGAACAGTCGGATTAATATGAGGTAAACCATGCTACGGAGGAGTAAGAAATGCTATAATCGTAACGAAAGCGATAAAGGAGGACGGAGTGGTCGACAATGTCGAATGCGGAGGAGAGGTTGGGGGAGATGAGAACACTATATAGAGCCTTATCTCGAGAAATGAGTAAGTCGTTGTAAACTTTCATGCATGCGATATCTGTGGAGTGATTAGAACGGAAAGCGGATTGGAAAGGAGGGTACAGATTGGATGAGGAGAGATAAGCGTTGATCTGTATTAAGATGAGGCGTTCTAAGAGCTTAGAAAGAGTAGGGAGTAGTGAAATGGGGCGATAGCTAGAAGGAAGCTAGGGGTCGAGCGATTGTTTTTTAATGAGAGTACGAACAATTGCGAATTTCCAGTGTGTCGGGAAGATACAACTGTGGATGGACGAGTTAAACAAGGTTGTGAGAAAAGGGGATATTGATGAGCATATGGATTTAAGTACGTGGGTTATCAATAGATCGGCAGGTGAGGTTTCGCTGGGCAATGACTTGAGAACAGATGAGACTTCGGTAGGTGAGACCGGGAGAATATGAAAGAGTTCCGGAAGGATGAGGCTAGGCGGGGTAGGGTGAGATAGGATGAAAATCGGGGTGTGAGAGAGCAAGGTGGATACTTTGGTCTGGAGAATTGACGGATAATCATAGGGATTAAAGTTGCAAGGCAAAGAGGAGCGAGCAATGATTGAGTTAATAGTACGCCAAAGAGTCTTAGAGTTGAATGAAGTGATGATTTTATGCCGCCAGATAGAGTTGCATTTGTTACGTAGTATGCTGAGATAAGACCGGCGGTGAGCAAGATATGAATCACGGAAAGACGGAGTGATCGAGCGGAAATCACGTCTGAGAAAGAGGTGATAGACTCGAAAAGCATGACAGAGTCGCGCTTCGAGAGTATGCATTGGATGTCAAACAATGAGGCACGGTTCAATCGACGGTGTGGGTGAAGCTTGAAGGGCAAGGTAATATCGAGAGTGGATGTGAGTTCAGAGTTGAAAAGAAAGTCGAGATCGTGAGGAGAAGAATATGTTATTGTGGGATAGGATAGAAACGATTTGAGTAAGGCATAGCGGAGAAGGGAGAGGTCGAGATTTTTCTAAGGGCGACGTAGGATTGTATGTGTAAGGACAGAATGATCGGGAAGAGCGATGATTTCGAGTGCCTCGCCAAAGATATCTAAGGGGGCAATAGGACGGATTTGTAGTTATAGTTGGATAGAATATTGAGGAACCGGATAGAATCGGTGGAAGAGGGGAGTTCGTTGCGGATGTTGAAGTCGCCAAGAACGATTGAAAAAATCGAGGACAAAGAACAGTGTGAAAGGAGGTCAGCGAGTTGGGTAAAAATAAGGAGGTAGGAGCAGATAAACCAGGACGGTATACAATAGCGAGATCTAGAATGATCTAGATCGAGAATGTACGTTTAGTACGTATAAGAATGATATGTGAACGGGGTAGAGAAAAGTAGGAATCACGGAGACTTGGAGAGTGTTAATTGGGAGAACATTTAAGAAAGTGATTATACATTCGAAAAGAGTGACAGAGTCGACGTTTAGAGACTACAGTCATAATCGAACCAGGGAGCATGGCGCAAGCGCTGAGAACGTCGAAGTCGACTAGCCAGAAGGCTATTGAGGATCGACGTAAGTTCAGAATCAGACAGAATGCAGAGATAACCGGGAGAGAGCTAGTTAAGAGGAAGTGAAAAGAGTGAAGAATTGAGTAAGGCTGTGCAGAGAATAGGGATATCGAGAAGTTTCCAGGGTCGACTTGGTGTGGATGATGGTAAAGGCGGAGAAGGAGGATGGGGGCCTCCTTGACAAGTATTTATTTTATTTAAAAAAACTTGTCAATGAATTTATTTATTAATAAATACTTATACATAATAATTAAAATAAATTTCTTCTACCTCTACAAAGAAATTTTCTCAGTTTATCAAATTCCTCTTACATTTCACTCGATTAAGTAATAGGAGGAGCTAACATGACAAGAATTGAATACACATATAATTTAAATTATCGGAGTAAGTAAAGTAATATTATTATTAGTATACAACAGCCGATGAGCGGTGGCTCGTTTGGCTGGATCTCAATGTAAAAAAAGTACAATGTCAGTAAAACAAAAAAACCAAATCAGGTTCGACTTCCTATGAAAGCGATATTCTCGGATGTTCCGGCATTGAATTGCAGATGACGGGAGACTGTTCCAACTGTCTATTACTCGATCTCTGATATCCTGATAGTGTCGATGGACTTTTCTACGATGTATGAGCGTTAGTCAATGTCCACGTAATTGCTCGGAGTTGCGTAGGCAAAACATGAAGTTGAGGGGATGAGTGGGCGATAAAATTGCCCTCCATACCAGCACAAGATCAGCTTTTACCAAACTTTCACAAACCGTTGAAACACCTAGGATTTCAGGATTTCTAACTTCTAGTCAAACGGCAGGTCTTTGACAGTGGGAACAAGACAGGTAGCCGACCGGAGAATTGATTCGTAAGCCACAATGTTCTTGCACAGATGTGGATACGCTGCGGGAGATGCGTATAGCATTCGAGATTCGATGAGGGCCTTGTATATTATTCTGAAGCTACATGCCTCTAGTGATCCAAAAGATCGTCTAATAATGCCAATAGTACGACGGCAATTGGCCGAAACTTTATTTACGTGAGCGCTCATTTCGAACGTATTAAGCGTAGATACCCCTAAATCATCGATTTAATCTGTAGAATCAATCGACATGTTTCCAATTTTATAAGAGCAACGAATGTCTGGGGAGCCGATCCGCATATGTCTACATTTAGTCGCATTTATCATCAGCCCATTAGATATACACCATTAATTTATGGAATCCGTCTTTTTGAAGAGCGCTAACATCGGAATCATCAATGATTCGCCTCTAAACCTTAATATCATCTGCGTAGGTAACACATTCCGACGTTAAGTTGTTTGTAATATCATTTACATATATATCAAAGAGAGTTGGACTAATGGCCGATCGCTGCTGGACGCCTGTCGCCATCATTGAGTAACCAGAAAGATATTGGCTTATGCGTACTGCAAACGAGCGGTTAATAATACAATAATTTATTTTACGTGGCAAATGCGTGCAAAATGCACGCTTACATGACCACTAACAAACAAAAAAAGAACATCAAAAGTCACAGTTAATTAGTTAATTGTTGAAATGGAATTGGATTTGGCGTTTGAAGCACGGCATATATGTTGATTGGCGGATATGAATAGGCAGTTGATTCCACGAGAGAGGAGCAGCCAAAACGAAGGAGCGAAAGCCAAAAGAGGTAGAGTAGTTTGGGACATGTTAAAGAAGGGAATTACGGGAACGCAGAGCACAATACACAGTACGAGAATTGTCGAGAAAAGGAAGGTTGAGAAATGAAGGGGTATGAGAAGTTATAAGGCGAAAAGCAATGATAAGAAGACGAATTTGGACACGACAATAAATGGTAGGCCAATCAAGAGAAACAAGATAGTGGGATGTATGATCAAAACGACGAAGACGGAGTAGACTTCGAACGGCAGCGTTGATGATGCGTTGTAAAGGAAGAAGAGTGGATTTATGTGAGTTGGAAAATAGACTAAGACAGTAATCAAGTCTTGAGAAAAGAAGAGAAGATATGAGTCATACAAGAAGGGAAATCGACCAATCTACGAACTTTACGGAGATTGCGGAGTATCAAGGTAGATGAGCGTACTTTATCACTAACGAAAGGTTTAAGTGAAAGTCTGTTGTCGAAATGAAAGCCTAGGAAAACGAGATTATCAACGATAGGAAGAATTGTAGAATTTAATGATACGGAAGGAGGTTCTACGCTGAAGCTTCGAGGTAGGATCCACACAATTTTAGATTTATCAGGATTCAGAGAAAGGCGAAGGGAAGAAAGATGATTGGAAATTGAGACAAGACAGTCTGAAGCGGAAACACTAAGATCGAGAATACGAAAAGCAGGTGCGTGAGCATAGATGAGAATGTCATCAGCATATTGCATAACATGGAAGTTAAATGTATGAGAAATCGAAGACAAGTCACCGGGAATAAGAGAGAAAAGCATAGGGCCTAATACGGAGCCTTGTGGAACACCGGTCGGGATGGATGAAGGATGGGAGAGAGAAGAGTTAGATCAAGAGTTGGTTCCGCTGTCATTACCTAATAAAACCTCTTCTGACCCAATTCCCACTCACTTGCTTAAAAATATCTGCTCCTTTATCTTACCCTTCCTAACCATTTTGTTAAACTCGTCCATCCGTAGCCGTACATTTCCTTCCATCTGGAAATGCGCCACTGTTCGTCCTCTCATCAAAAAGCAATCTCTCGACTCCTCACTACCATCTTCGTACCGTCCTATTTCACTTCTCCCAACCCTCTCTAAACTCCTTGAGCGTCTCGTTGTTAAGCAAGTTAATACATATCTCTATTCCTCTAACTTATTTATTCCCTTCCAAGACGCTTTTCGCTCTAATTACTCTACCGAAATTGCATGTCTTCATGTTTATAACGACTTACTCATATCGCGCGATCATAAATTATGTAGTGTCATAGTTTCTCTTGATCTATCGTCTGCTTTTGACATCGTCGATCACTAGATTCTTCTTCATCGCCTTCGTCATGATTATGGCTTCTCTTTACCCACTGTATCATGGTTTTCTTCATATCTATCAAACCGTACATTTCGCGTATATTCTAACTCTTCTCTCTCCCATCCTTCGTCCATTCCGTCCGGTGTTCCACAAGGCTCCGTATTAGGCCCTATGCTTTTCGATCTTATTCTCGGTGACTTGTCTTAGATTTCTCATAAATTTAACTTCCATGTTATGCAATATGCTGATGACATTCTCATCTATGCTCATGCACCTGTTTATCGTATTCACGATCTTAGTGTTTCTACTTCCGACTGTCTTGTCTCAATTTTCAATCATCTTTCTTCCCTTCGCCTTTCTCTGAATCCTGATAAATCTAAAATTATGTGGATCCTACCTCGAGGCCTCGGCTTCGAACCTCCCTCCGTATCATTAAATTCTACAATTCTTCCTATCGTTGATGATCTCGTTTTCCTAGGCTTCCATTTTGACAACCGACTTTCACTTAAACCTTTCGTTAGAAATAAAGTACGCTCATCTACCTTGATACTCCGCAACAGCCGTCAAGTTCGTAGATTGATCGATTTCCCTTCTTGTATGACTCTCATATCATCTCTCCTTTTTTCTAGACTCGATTATTGTCTTAGTCTATTTTCCAACTCACCTAAATCCACTCTTCTTCCCCTACAACGCATCGTCAACGCAGCTGTCCGAATTCTTTTCCGTCTTCGTCGTTTCGATCATACATCCTACCATCTTGCTTCTCTCGATTTGCCTACAATTTATTGTCGTGTTCAAATTCGTCTTCTTATCGTTGCTTTCCGCCTTGTAACTTTTCATACCCCTTCATTTCTCAACCTTCCTTTTCTTGATAATTCTCGTCCTGTTTACTGTTCTTTGCGTTCCTGTAATTCCCTTCTTTTACATATCCCAAACTACTCTACCTCCTTTGAACTCCGCTCCTTCCTGGTGGCTGCTCCTCTATCGTGGAATCATCTGCCCATTCATATACGCCAATCAACTTCCCTGCAGTGCTTCAAACGACAAATCCGATCCCATTTTAACAATTTATCTGCTTGACTTTTTCATTTTTGTTTATGGACTTGAGAGCGTACAGCTTGTACGCATTTGCCACATTAAATAAATTTGTATTTGTTTGTTTGTTTGTGAGCGGAGGAGGTGTTTGAATATGATAAAGGAGGTTGATGAACGATGGGGAGCCGACAGCGATGAGACAAAAGGTAACGAGAAGAAGGCGGAGTTTGATGCGGATGTGAATGGTGGGCCCTGAGAGTAAGTCAAAATATGTGGATGTGTGGTCGAAGCGACGGAGACGAAAGAGCACTCAAACGGCGGTGTTGATTATTCGTTGTAGGGTTAGGATGATGGATTTTGGAGAATTAACGAAAAGGGTAAGTGATCATAACGAAAAGGCTAAGTGATAAGGGAAAAGTGATCATCGAAATGGAAGCCTAAGAAAGTGAGATTGTGGACTATGGGGATGATTGATGAGGCAAAATATACAGTGGGAGGAGATATGTTTGGTTTACGGGGGAGGATCCACATTATTTTGGACTTTTCGGGGTTTAGAACAATATGGGGATTTGAGAGACGTTTGTAGATAGAAAAAAGACAGTTGGAGGCAGAAATGGCGATATCGTGTATGCGATGTGCGGGTGCATGATAGATCGCACAGCAGAAGAGAGAAAAGCAGGGGACCTAGGACTGAACCTTGTGGAACCCCGCAAAAAATAGGGATGGGAAGGGAGGATGATGAATTAGAAAAGAAGCGAAAGGAACATTCGGAGAGATATGAGGCGAACCACCTACGGAGGAGGAAGAAAAGCCGTAATCATAACAAAGGCGAGAAAGGAAGACGGAGTGGTCGACAATGTCGAATGCGGAGGAGAGGTCGAGGGAGATGAGAACACTATATAGAGCCTTGTCTCGAGAAATGAGTAAGTCGTTGTACACTTTTATGCATGCGATTTCTGTCGAGTGATTAGAGCGGAAAGCGGATTGGAAAGGAGGTTACAGATTGGATGAGGAGAGATAACCGTTGATTTGTATTAAGATGAGGCGTTCTAAGAGCTTTGAAAGAGTAGTAAGTAGTGAAATGGGGCGATAGCTAGAAGGAAGGGAGGGGTCGAGCGATTGTTTCTTAAGGAGGGGACGAACGATTGCGGATTTCCAGTGTGAAGGGAAGATACGACTGCGGATGGACGAGTTAAACAAGGTTGTGAGAAATGGGGATATCGATGAGCATATAGATTTTAATATGTGGGTAGGCAGGGGATCGGCGGGTGAGGTTTTGTTGGGCAAGGACATGAGGACAGATGATACTTCTGTAGGTGAGACAGGGAGAAGATGAAAGAGTTCCGGAAGGATGAGGCTAGGCGGGGCAGAGTGGGATAGGATGGAGACCGGGGTGTGAGAGAGCAGCGTGGATACTTTAGTCTGGAGAAATGACGAATAATCATTGGCATTGATGTTGCACGGCGAAGAAGAGCGAGCAAGGATTGAGTTAAAAGTATGCCAGAGAGTCTTAGAGTTGAATGAAGTGATGATTTTATGCTGCCAGAAAGAGTTGCATTTGGTACGTAGTAGGTTGAGATGAGACCGGCGAAGAGCAAGATAGGCATCACGGAAATACGGATTGATCGAGCAAAAATCACGTCTGAAAGAGCGGTGATAGACTCGAAAAGCATGGCGAAGTCGACGCTTTAAGAGTAGGCATTGGATGTCAAACCATGGGGCACGGTGCAAGCGATGGTGTGGGTGAGACTTTAAGGGCAAGAGAATATCGAGAGTGGATGTGAGTTCAGAGTCGAAAAGAAAGGCGAGATCGTGAGGAGAGGAATATGTTATTGTCGGGTAATGATATAGATGATTTGAGTAAGGCAGAGCGGAGAAGGGAGAGGTCAAGATTTCTCCAAGGGCGACGTAGGATTGTAGGTGTGTGAGGAGGGGTGTGAGGAGAGGGTGATAAGAAAGTGATCGGATAGACCAGGATCAGAGATGGACAGTGAGGTGTAGGCAGCAAAATGATCGGGGACAGCAAAGATGTCGAGTGCCCCACCAAGTATTATGTGTGGGGGCAGTGGAGATTAGTTTGTAATTGTAGTTGGATAGAATGTTGATGAACCGGATGGAATCTGTGGAAGAGGGGCGGTCTAGGCGGATATTGAAGTCGCCTAGAACGAGTGAAGGGATTGAGGACAAAGAACAATGAGAAAGGAGGTCAGCGAGTTCGGTAAAAAATAAGTATGTAGAAGCTGATGAACCAGGACGGTATACAATGGCGAGATCTAGAGTGATCGGGTTAGAATAACGACAAGTGAGCAATTCAAAAGAGCAAGGACTGAAAGGGGGATTGATTTTGCGAAGAGACGCCGGGTGACGCGCGAATGCGACGATGCCGCCATGATTAGAGGATTTAGAAGGGCATGAGCTGAGGGGGCGGGCGGATTCGACTAGGGAGCAACCGGCAGAGAGCAGACGGCGAATGGAAAGGTCGTCGGAATCTGAGTGCCAGGATTCGGTGAGGCAGAAGAGATCGATGGATTGCTTTGTGAATACGTTGAGGATAATATCGGATTTATTGGAATAGATCTAGTGTTGAGGAAACCGAGGCGGAAACCGTGTGCTGTGGCTTAAGAGTCTAGTGGAGAAGACACATAGGAGAGATGGAGCGCCATCGAATTTTTGGACGGGTGTGGACAACTTGAAAATTTCCGTCTATGTTTCGGATGGAGAGTGATGTTTAGCCGTTTTCCTCGTGACGGCGTTTTTCGATGCAGGCTGAAGAGATTTGAGCGATTTCAGAAGGGGACTATCGGGGAAAATTCGAGTGGTTGAAGATGACATGAGTGTGAATCGTTGAGATAGGACAGAATACGCGTGAGAGCAATGCTTGACAACAATTTTTAGGAGAGGTGGCTGGGAAGGATTAGATTGAGAAGATTTGTTTAGACGGATGAATGTGACAGGAGAAATGTCCTTGAAAAAGGATGGTTTATCCGCAGGGACAATAGACTAGAGGATGAATCTGAAGGCGGAAACATCGTGGTCTAGACGTGCTTGTGGAGATAAGGAGTTAGAAGGCGTGATATTAGTGACAATGACGCAACGATCGCGAGAAGCAAAGCGCTTCCGTAAAGGAGGACGACTGACGTGAGTAGGTGAGATCACGATAGAAGAGCTGGCAGTTGATGATTTGGAGGGATTTGGTTTGACGACGGGAGACATAGAGGATAATGATAATAAAGAGGGTGGCAAGCGATGTGAGGAAAGCTTATGAGTGGAAGGATAATGGATGTTGGTGGAGGTGATTTTGATTGATGGATGCAAGGTATTGAGAAACGAGACGGGAAGGACGGGACGTGGGGTGTCGGGGAGTAAAAATACATACGTTGTAACAATTTGCTGCTCCGTTACTGTCTCGGTAGATTTATCATAAACTTGACAAAATCCATATTGCTCCGATACAATTTGCGGCTCCTTTAGATTATCTGATGATGGATTATCTTGTGATGACGTAGAAACGCAATGAAGGGTAGAAATATAAGGTGATTTATCTGATACGACTAAAGAAATACTGGGTTGCAAATGGTCAATGACAGTAACATCAGAAGATTGAGCTGATTGATTGGGCAAAATTGAAGGATGTATAGTAATACCTGTAGAAGAGATGGGAGATTTGGCATTCTTAGAGGCAATCGAATGCGGAAGAATTGGGTATCGAGGTTGAAACTTATTACAATACGAAGAGGCATATGTGGACATCGCTGCATTGCCAGATAGTTTCAATATATTTGTCTTGAGACTCTCTATTTCACTCTTCATCGTATTTATCATCTTAGCCAAACAGTATCCACAGTAGAATTTGTTGTCTGCAAGGCAAGATGCATGGGATTCTGAAGTCCAAATACTTACCCACGTGTGACAATCATTGTTTGAGCAAAGGACTTGTTGTTCAGATCCATTGGAAACATCTCTAACATCGGTGTTGGACGCGACATGGTTGGGAACTTGAGACTTTTGTTTTTTCCGACCCATTTGTATATAGTCGTTTGATTCGTGATTTTATTCTCCTCGTTGTATGTATATAAGATTGTATGTTATTTATTGTATTTACTTTAGATCTCAAATGTGAGATGTTGTAACAAATATCAAATCTTCACGCCCAATACGCTTTTTTGCTTACCCAATACGCTTTTTTGCTTCACGCCCAATACGCTTTTTTGCTTCCTATTATTAGCTAAGCTAATAATAGGAAGAATATTTTACCTCTAGATTGTAATTTGCTAGAACAGTTATAAATTTTCTTAGTTGAAGCTAACAATCGCCTCAGCCCCAGTCAGCATGGATTTAGGCCAATCGCTCAAAGGTAACGAACCTTGTAAAAGCGAGAGCAAGCTGGGTGGATTCGATGAGGAGTGGTTCCAAAGTAGATGTGATATTTATAGACTTATCGAAAGCATTCGATAGAGTTATTCCCAATTTGCTAGTAAACAAATTATCTAACATTGGTGTACGGGGCCCTTTGTTACGCTGGATTCAATCATTCGTAAGCAACCACTCGTTTGCAGTACGCATAAGCCATTATCTTCCTGGTTACTCAATGATTGCGACAGGCGTCCAGCAGCGATCGGCCATTAGTCCAACTCTCTTTGATATATATGTAAATGATATTACAAACAACTTAACGTCGGAATGTGTTACCTACGCAGATGATATTAAGGTTTAGAGGCGAATCATTGATGATTCCGATGTTAGCGCTCTTCAAAAAGACGGATTCCATAAATTAATGGTGTATATCTAATGGGCTGATGATAAATGCGACTAAATGTAGACATATGCGGATCGGCTCCCCAGACATTCGTTGCTCTTATAAAATTGTAAACATGTCGATTGATTCTACAGATTAAATCGATGATTTAGGGGTATCTACGCTTAATACGTTCGAAATGAGCGCTCACGTAAATAAAGTTTCGGCCAATTGCCGTCGTACTATTGGCATTATTAGACGATCTTTTGGATCACTAGAGGCATGTAGCTTCAGAATAATATACAAGGCCCTCATCGAATCTCGAATGCTATACGCATCTCCCGCAGCGTATCCACATCTGTGCAAGAACATTGTGGCTTACGAATCAATTCTCCGGTCGGCTACCTGTCTCGTTCCCACTGTCAAAGACCTGCCGTTTGACTAGAAGTTAGAAATCCTAGGTGTTTCAACGTTTTGTGAAAGTTTGGTAAAAGTTGATCTTATGCTGGTATGGAGGGCAATTTTATTGCCCACTCATCCCCTCAACTTCATGTTTTGCCTACGCAACTCCGAGAAATTACGTGGACATCGACTAACGCTCAAACATCGTAGAAAAGTCCATCGACACTATCAGGATATCAGAGATCGAGTAATAAATAGTTGGAACAGACTCCCGTCATCTGCAATTCAATGCCGGAACATCCAAAAATTTCGGCGTGCGCTGAACAGTGTATCGCTTTCATATGAAGTCGAACCTGATTTGGATTTTTTTTACTGACATTGTACTTTTTTACATTGAGATCCAGCCAAACGAGCCACCGCTCATAGGCTGTTGTATACTTTTTTAATTTTTTTAAATAATAATTCATTTATTTAAATTGTACAAAATTGTTTCCTGCAAATGGGCCTTCAGTTCAAACTTACAAATCCTTAATTTAATTGTTGTAGTTTCATCTTAATGACCACCTTATGCCTCCAATCAAGCGTCCGATGTCGGCTTGATATATATCGGCGAGTGGCTGGTTGATCTCGGCAATCGCAGGCTTGCTGATGCTGAGCGAGCAATCGCAATTGATATTTTGGAATGCAAACGAGCGATTATGTCTGCATAGCAATCTGAGAACCGTTGTGTTGTTGCGGATGCTATCGTCTTGATAGTTGAAATTGCTTTGTTACCGATCCCACCAGAAGAGGAGAAAATTAGGGGTATGAATCTTCCCTGATCGACCGTTTCAACTCTTTCACAATATTTTGCATCTTTACGGTTCTCGTGATAACGAAATGCTGCTGCAGAACTCTTTTCGACATACGATGGAGCATGTATAGAGAAAATACTCACGTCAAAAAACGTGCGCTCGAAACGATTGTCATTGAGGCCGGTGCAAGCAATATCCAGTCTGGCAGCGGTGTCACGAGTTGTTGTAGAAACCTCTAATTTAACACTCGGTGGAACGATGGATAGCGGTGGCTCGACTTCAACCCTAAAAGAGCATTCTGCAAGCGAATGAGCTATAATATTCCTTACAATATTATGTCTGATACTGGGAAAGCCTCCTCGTTTGCACGACATTGCATGACGAATGTCCATCTTGGCACCGCAAATGCAGTCCTGTTTGACATATGTTGGTGTCCAACCATATCTCGAGGCTACAGCATCTGTAAATTCCCTTCGAGTCAAGTGATAATCTTCAGACCTAATGGGCAGGATACTTAGCCAAGACGAAGCCTCTGCATGTGACGCATGCTCGATACAATTATTGGTTAAGTGATCAATTCTGTTTTTGGCTTGTTGTTTCATATCTCTGAAAAAGACACTCCGAGTTTCTGATATCCCCCGAAGCACTTCAGTTTGATAACGATAAAACGAATCACCGAGTAAGCCCGACTCATATGTATTTAGAAGCATATTCGCGCAATTAAACTCAAGGACGCATGTAATCCTCGGATCACTGATACCCATGCCACCCATTTTAAGTGGAAATGTTACCATTGAAATCATTTTGTCCGAGAGATTGCGTCCGAGAAGTGTGGGAAGTAATCGCTCTCTTAAAGCAATACTTACTGATTCTGTTTCAACTTCATTGCATAGCACGGATCTCATATAATGTGTCAACTTTAACTGTAGAGATTTTGTTAGACATGAGTAAGCAGCATGAGGGTCAATTGAGGCAACCTTTAATAATACAATTTGTATAATTGTATTATAATTATAATACAATAAAAAATAATACAATTTGTATTATTAACTTCTGCCAATCGCGAGTACAACGAGCCCAAATGATCAAACTTCACTTTTGTAGCAGAAGAAACGAAATCGACCGACCCAATAGGAACTCCAAGAACAGTGATTTCATCTATGGACTTGCAAGTAATATCATCGGGAAACAGATTGTATTGATTTACGTTGTGAACTAAGACTTTGGTCTTAGAAGCATTTACATAATATCCAAATTTTGGTCCCATGCACTTTAGAATATTCCACACCTGAACTAGATCTTGAGGTTTTCCAGCAAAATTCGCATCATCCGCGAACCATTTTTGATTTATACCAGGTACTTCATGGGCAATTATATCGATGAGTTGCAGCGATGCCATTGAGAAAGCGACCATTGCCAATGGATCGCCTTGAGTGAATCCTTCGGATGAGAATATGCTGGACCCACCAAGAACGAGTTGTGTAGGCCTCGAGTAAATATTATTCAAAGTGTTTGATAGCGATGGGCAAACATATTGAATATTATGGAGTGATACTGCGCGATTTAATGCGTTGAATGCGTTCGAAGCGTCGACGGCAAGGACGCAACAATCCTCGAAATGACAATACGTTTCACGAATTGAGCTAATGGCGTACTCAATTCCACCTCGTTGTGATGCTGATAATTGGTCGCAACCCGCAGCTTCCTGAATATCCCCTGGAATTACCTCAAGTATGGCTTTACATACAATACGCCTCACTACTTCACATACACCTATTGGCCTAACACCCCCTTCTTTATTTTGTAATGCTATTAATCTGCAAGCAAAAACGCATCAAGAACACCAGGCGCAATGTTGTCGGTTGTTAACCTAAAAGTGAAATCTGTTAGTACTCGTGCCAAAGAAAGCGACTGTTTTCCGAAACGAGTCAGTAAATTACACCATGCTAATGCGTCAAGTCCAGACGGCCCAGCACTACCCTTTGTCTTTTTTACATGCGCGTATGATACATTCATTATCAATTGCTCTGAATCGAACTTCGTGGTGGTATGCAGCTCGGTGAAATCGCTTCGACAGCAATACGTCTTCATTTATTTTGGATGGCATCGGATGAAAATCATTGAGCACACTCTCAACAGTTCTGACGTCAATAATAGAATCTGGTGATAAAACTCCAGTCGACATCTGGTCAGAAAGCACAGAGGTGCTTGCTGCAATTTTTCCTTGAGTCATCAGTCCACTGAAACGCTTCTTCCAATCCAAAGTCGATCCATTCCTTGTTGATTGATTGTAGGCCACCTGAAGATACATGGCTTCTTCGTATAGTTCTATATATCGACAATTTTAAAACAAGTCTTGGTTATTGAAACTCTTACAATAAAATAACATACAATAGGAAAAAATCATTCATATCGATCTGGAAAATCCAAAGGCTGGAAGTGGAGTGATAATACTAAATAAAATCAGTAATTTGAATCAATAAATTCAAATCGACTATACACATCGACTATACAACTACTACTTACAAGCTACTACTTACAATACACAACTACTTACAAGCAAGCCCAACGAACACACAAGCTTAAACACATAATTATTCGATTACAACGAGCGAAGCGAGTTGACACAACAATCGATGGCAAGAACAAAGAAGACAGAAACGAAAAAATGCTTAGCAAGTCAGCAGATTAACGGTACTCGCAATTAACGGTACACGGAATTTTCGGGTGGTCAAGTGGCGTCCGACTGTCCGGTGGCATCCCTTACTCCTGTAGAGTCAGACCTCTTTAGTAGTGATGGTTCGTGTGTAGGAAAACTAGTAAACTTCGATAGTGTCACCGAGCGTGTCAAATTTTCCCATTATACGAACATTTTTGTCGGTTATTCAAATGTTCGTAGTCTCCTGGCTCAGTTCTCGGAAATTAAATTCATAGTTACTTCGAAACGTTTTGATGTATTTTGTATAACCGAAACATGGCTACATTCTGACATTTCGGATGACTGTGTTGCCATCCCTAACTATTTTGTAATACGTTCGGATCGCTCATGTGGTAAACGTGGAGGTGGGGTAGCCGCCTATGTGCGAAATAGTCTCCTGGTATCGAATATCTCGGCTTTTCGCGACGATATTGGTTATTCCTTTGAAGGTCTTGCTTTTACACTGGGAAATGGTCGACGATCCCGATTCTGCGTCCTTTACCGTTCTCCGTCCTATGAATTAAGATTAGACTCTAAAATCACATTTGCTGAGTTTATCTTCGTATCCTCTGATTTTGCTCCTGGTAGACTTCAATATCCCCCAAATAGACTGGAAAAATAGTCATTCACGACCAATTCACGGAATTGGGAAAGTACTGAGTGACTTTCTGTTACTCGAGATGCTACTAGTTCAACATATTAAAGAACCTACTTGTGTGACAGGGACGCCTTCTATACTCGATTTGGTCTTTACTAAGTGTTTGGGTGACGTTTCAGGTGTTCGTTATGACGCACCAATTGGCAATAGCGATCACTGTGTACTCTCTATGCGGCTGTCGCTGTTCAACAGAGCCTCACAAAACTCTAATTTTAAAAAACGTTGTTGGGTAAGTGTTGATGCTAATCAACTAGCTGCAAGCTTCCCAAAGGGTATCTGTGATAGTCTTCGTATCCACTTCGGTTTGGAGGTTCCTGTAGTCTTTGATCTGCTCCATGATGAATTGATGCGAATTTCTGATATCTTTGCTCCGCTACGTGCCTGCAAGTTCAAGCATGGACATCCTCCTTGGTTCGACAGAGAGCTTCTTGATGCTATAAGATCCCGCAACAAATTGTGGCGCGAATTTAGGCGTTCTTCTGCTTCAAAACGTGCCTACATCGACTCTCGGAACTTATGCAATTGGCTAAAATTTCAGAAACGCTATTCGTACGAAGATAGTATCGCCAGGGATGCATCTTTGAATCCTAGGAGGTTTTGGTCTTATGTAAGAAACAACAGAACACTTGTCGCCACAATTAGCTCAATCCAAACGCCAACTGAAACTTTGACCGATCCGTCTCTAATCGCCCAACATTTAGCTGATGGCTTCTTGGTACAGGCTTTGACCTCTAACAAACTGCATGACTTTAGTTGGAAGTATGTTCCGGTTACTCATCGGTGTTGTGTTCGTCCACTCAGAGTGGATGAGGTGTTGAACGAGGTTATGAAGCTCGATTCGTTTACATCTCCGGGACCAGACAATATCGCCCCCTTCCTCGTCAAATCCCTAGCGAACGAACTGAGCAATGATTTAACTATGTTTTTCAGATACAGCTTAGACACATCTTGGATTCCTGACAGTTGGAAGTGTGCAATTGTGGTGCCTATTCCCAAAAAGCATCCTGCTAGCTTTTGCGCAGACTTTCGGCCCATTAGCTTAACTAGCGTATTCTGCAAACTTTTAGAAAGAATCATTGCTAGTAGAATCAGGGATCATTTGGATCGTAATCACATATTGGTTGAATCTCAACATGGTTTCAGGATCGGACGTTCATGCCTTACTAACCTACTAACTGCGCGTGAAAAATGGGCTGATGCTCTGGGGGCTGGGTTTCAGGTTCATACAGTATTCCTTGATTTTTCGAAAGCTTTTGATAGGGTACCACACGACGGCATAGTGTCTTTACTGTATCACTATGGACTTCATTCATATATTTGTGAGTGGGTCAGGGAATTTCTATCGAATAGGTCTTTCCGAGTTTGTGTGGGGGGGGCGTGTTTTCTTATTCGGTAAATATTAATTCTGGCGTACCGCAGGGATCAGTCCTTGGCCCACTGCTCTTTATAATCTTCATTAATGATCTGCTACTCCGCTTATCATGCTCTCATCTAGCGTTTGCAGACGATCTAAAGATTTGGTCGATCATTAGAAGTCCTGCTGATCGAGTATCGTTACAAAATGATCTAAACTCCCTGATCAAGTGGTGCGATTCTACCGGACTACGGTTGAATGTTGATAAATGTGTCCTCATGCAACTAGGTCGCCCTATTGAAACTCTAAGGTACTTTATTGGAGATATGGTCTTAAAGGAAGTGTCTCATCATAAGGATTTAGGGATTATTGTTCATAGATCCTTGAAAACAAAGTTGAACACCGACTTCTTTCTAGGTAAAGCTACTAGGGCGTTATATTGTATTAAAAATGCATTCATCAGGTTAAGCTGTCACATGTTCAAGAGGTTATTCATCTCCATCGTCAGGCCACACTTGGAGTACTGCATTCAGGCTTGTTTCCCTGTCACTAAGCAAGAACTATTAGACCTGGAGTCTATTCTTAGGCGCGGATCGAGGCTCTGTATTGGCTTAAGTGGTATTGACTATTATGTACGTCTAAGTCGTATTGGGATGTTGTCGGTACGTGAGAGGTTCATATCCTTGGAAATGCTATGTATATGGCATATGTCGAATGATGTGGTAGGTTATCCCACCGATGTAATCACTAGGCGGGTAGATCAGTTGCGGGGACATAGCAGAGTCTTGTATAAATTTAGATTTGGCAGATTACCAAAAGTGTATAGACTCTCAAGAAGAGGAATTAACATGTGGAATTCGTTGCCTGAGGAAGACCTGCAGACCCCAGTTTGAGAACGTTTAAATCACGATGCAAACAAATGGATACATGAACAATGCCGCCATTCAACACTACCACTGGAATACCCTAATTAGCTACGTTGACTGACCATTTGCTTTTGTTTTATTTTTTTTGGACTCTGCCTGAATAGCCTTTTGGCTTTGGTATGTATTGGAATAATAATAATAATTTTGCCACAGTGGCAATCTACGCTCTAAGGTTTTCCGTATAATTAAAATTTTCTTAGACTTAATTTTTTGGAGAATTAATCGAGGGAAGACAGAAACTAGCTTAAACGCGGATTCCTCATCATCTTGGCTGTAAGCAACTTTCGAATAAAAAAAAGTGAGTGAGTGTATCGACAAACTGATGACTTGCTGCACTTGCTGACAACCATCAGCAAGCTGATGACTTGCTGATACTGGCTGTTGTATTTTTTTAAAGAGAGAAAAATTTATTTATAAAACTAAAACAAATAAAGTTAGATCGATAATTAGCTGCTCTCGTCAGCCTCACTGATGGCTACAACGTTGTTTCGGGTTTTGTTAACGGATCCTGGTTTTGTTCTTGCGCTTCGAAGACACGCGCTGGCTGAACGGGAGATCCCAAAGGCGACACGGCGCTTAATGCGTGACACGATGTGCGCGTACGATTCATTTCCTCGGCGAGCCTTAACTGCAGCAATTTTCTGGAATAACCCATTCGCCTCCTTTCCCATGCCACCGGATGATGAAAAATGAGTGGAATAAATTTGCCCTTTTCAACAGTCTCGATTCTTTCCCAATATTTTGAATTCTTTCTGGACGAGTTATATTCGAATGCGGAGTCAACAGATTTGGAAACGGTCGATTGAGCAAAAATGCTAAATAGATTGACGTCAAAAAACGTCCGCTCGAATCTCTCATTTCCCAATCCTCGACATGATATGTCCAGTCGAGCACCCAGGTCACGACTGGTCGCGTTGTTTTCAAAATTCAAAGTATCTGGGACAGGTTGCAGTCTAGGTTCAGTCTCAACGTCACGACTAACTGACGTTAACTCCTTTACAATTATGTCGCGAACCGCATCGTGCCTTATTGATGGCAGACCACCTTTGCGACAAGATAGTCCATGGCTCAAGGTCATTAAGTCACCACATGGACATATGGAACCAATCAAATCCCGCGGGGTTTGACCATAGCGTGCGGATAGGGCATCCGTAAACTCTTTCGCTGACAGATGAAAGTGCTCACTTTTCAATGGAAGGGCACTCAGCCATGATGACGCACCATTTCTCTGGGCATGTTTTATTGCAGTCCGCACAGTCGTGTCCATTTTTTGAATCGTATCTGACAAACGACAGTTTAGTGAAGTTATGCGACCCGTTGCCAAACATTGAACCAGTTTCGATTGAGAGTTTCGTAAAGCTTGTCCTGTAATTCCAGACTCGTATGTATGGCTGATTGCTAGCGAAAAATCATAATCTAGTGAGGATGTAACTGCAGGGTCATGTACTCCCAGTCCGCCTAAACTTAATGGAGATGTCAAAATAGTATCCCATCCATTTTCGGTTGGCAACCCTGTCATTTTTGGCAAGAGTTTATCCCTTAACAGACCAGAAACAATTTTCAACTGATCGGTGTTGCAATCTATCGTTCTTGTTATGTATGTCCACTTCGATTGGATTGCTTTTGTAAGGCCTATGTATGCAACATGAGGGTCAACATTTGCTACTTCAGCCAAGCTTTCGAGAAGACTGACCCAACCATCGACGCATTGGCTGACTTTCATTGCTTCATATTGTGGTGTACCAATAGCGGAGCCTAGTACTGATATTCCATATATACTGATCTCTATATCGGGCGAAGGGTGTTGGTCGATTTCGAGGCTTCGATGTGAAAGCAGTTTTGATTTGCTTGGATTCACTATATAGCCATACTTTGGACCTTCCCTCATTAAAACATCGCTCACTTTCTTGATATTCGGTAGGTCTCCGACAAAATTAGCGTCATCGGCATACCACACCTAATAAACGTTAGGAACGCGTTGGTGAATTTTGTCTATTAGCGGTAGTGGAGCCAGAGAAAAACATGGCATTGCGAAGGGGTCGCCTTGAGTAAAACCCTCCTCAGATAGCAAAGTATCGGTTCCGACAGCCAACATTGAAGGATTTTGATATAAGTTATGCAATATACAGGATAATGACGGGCATATGAATTTGAGATTATGGAGAGCTGCTTTTCTGTTTATTTTGTTGAACGCATTAGTCGCATCGATTGAAAGGAGACACGAATCGGGGTTTTTTTGTACAAAGATCGAAGCTTGTGGACGGCATGCTCAACATCACATCTTTGACTTGCAGCTGTTTGAACATTTCCTGCGACATCCTGTATGTCATCTCTTACAAGGGTGAGGATGGCCTTTGAGATTATTCGTCGAGATGTGTCCGAAATGCCTATTGGACGGATACCACCATTGCTCTTTTTCAATGCGATCAGTCTGCAGCTCGTAAACGCTTCTAAGATTTTTGGCGGGATCGGCTCGGTTGCAATCCAAATTGCAAAACTTGCCAGCGACTGTGATAACATTTGAGATTGAACTCCGAAATGGGTTAGCATATGTTGCCAGGCAGTGGAATCAAGACCTGACGGACCTGCACCGCCTTTGGTTCGCCAGCACGCAGAAAGGATACTATTCTCGTCAATGGCGTAAAAGCGGCTGGCGTGATGCTCTTTGGAGTTTGGATGCATCGATGTGAGCAACACTTCGTTTGGCGGAATTTGCGCTGAGGGATGAAGGTACTGAAGTCTCGATAGAACTGATCTTCCATTTACGATTTCATCAGGGCGTAACACGGCTGATAATGCTTTTTGTTCTAAAACAGAAGTGGAAGCTGTCACCTTTCCTGATGTTAGAAGTTGCTGGTAGCGACGTATCCAATCTTTGCAATTTTGTGTTCGTTTGCTTGCTAGGTGGCGCTGATAGTAGTGAGCCTCCTTGTACAGAACTCCATATTCCTCCTCACACCAGCTTTTCAGACGTCTCTCCAGGACTTTTCGGATGGAGGAAACCCTAGCGGTCGGAATACGTTGTAAGATAAGCTGGGACAATACGACTGCCTTTTTTAGATAAGATATGTCATGATCACGTTCGTGAATTGCTTTTGAATACAACGATGCGAGGGTAGCAACAAAACGATGACTAGCTGAGCATACAGGGAGGATAAAAAGATGCAGTGCCCAGTGGGAGACATTATAGTAGATCTCATCAATGATCAATGTCATTTGATTTGGGGCATGTGCACTTTCGTGGAAATGATACTAATAATAAATCTAGTAGCTGATTTATAAATATCTTAAACAAGGGTCCTAAGACTGATCTCTGTGGTACTCCTGAGGTTATAGGACGAAACGACGATAGACATTTTGACCTACACGAACTGCAAAGGATACATCTTTAAGAAAATCTTGAATCCTGCTACACGAACTGCAAAGGATATATCTTTAAGAAAATCTTGAATCCAGCTTATAATGGAGCGATTGACTTTATAAGACTCAAGGGTGGAAATTAGCATTTTGTGGGGCACCCTATCAAAAGCCCGACTAAAGTCAAGAAATATTACGTCGATACAGTACCCGTTAGCAACATGTCCAACCCAATCTTCACGAGCATGTAATAAGTTTGTAAGACATGAACGCCGAGGGCGAAATCCATGCTGTGCATTATTGAGAATTCTTAGCGAACTCAAATGATCATATATGCGTTTGTTTAGTATGCGCTCAATCACTTTGCATACAATACTAGTTAGACTTAGACTTATTGCCCTATAATAATACAAATTTATTTAATGTGGCAAATGCGTACAAGCTGTACGCTTACAAGTCCACAAACAAAAATGAAAAAGTCAAGCAGATAAATTGTTAAAATGGGATCGGATTTGTCGTTTGAAGCATTGCAGGGAAGTTGATTAGCGTATATGAATAGGCAGATGATTCCACGATAGAGGAGCAGCCACCAGGAAGGAGCGGAGTTCAAAGGAGGTAGAGTAGTTTGGGACATGTAAAAGAAGGGAATTACAGGAACGCAAGAATCAGTAAACAGGACGAGAATTATCAAGAAAAGGAAGGTTGAACGCAAGGAAGGTATTCGGATCATTTTTTTTCACCATTTTTATAAATTGGTACTACAATCGCTTTTTTCCAGTCAGCAGGTAACTTCGAAATGCGCAAGCTCAGCTCAAATATGGAGGCTAATGGCTCAGCCAGAACAGGAGCAAGTAACTTAAGAAGTTGGGGGTGAATATCATCGGGGCCTGCCGCTGATGATCTAGATAACCTAGCCAATTCAACAAAAACCTCATGTGCTGTTATCGTTAAAAGTGGAGAACCAATTTCTACCTGTTGTGATGCTGGATCTCCACATATGCTAGAGAAAGGATCTGGTGTCAGCTCAAAAGCGGATGCAAACAATTCTGCCATGCTGTCTGGCGATGTCACTCATTTAATTGTGAATGGTCCATGATCCATTAATAAAATAATTTATAATCAATGACATTCTTTAAATAAACACACAAATCTGATTAAGCAATTTGATCCGATTAAGATACAGTTTAAACTAGTTTTGAGCGTTTCGATGTAAATAGTATGAAATAAATAGCGTAGTCTAGTTACCGGTTCTGCGCTAGTAGGACAGCATAGTAAACTAATTATTATATTCTTTGTATATAAAGATAAAGAGGAATATTTTTTTTAATTAAAAAATATATATTTAAAGAATATATTTTTTAACGTAAAAAAATTTTGATTATTAAAGTTCTTACAATTAAATCAGCTAACTGAGTCTACGTATTGTTATATAATTATAAAATAAACAAAACATAATAATGCTAAATCAAAATTTAATAATTAAATAATAAAATTAATAATTGTTTTTAGATTTTCTATAATTTTAATCAAGTTAAAAAATAAAAATAAAAAATAAAATTTAAAATAAACGTCATTTTTATGAATTGACTAATAAATAACAGGCGTTGTATCAGAATAAGAATTAGAGGTCATCAGGAGGAACTGCTATGCTATCAGGTTTCGGCCCCTAACTCCTCTACCCAACATAGCAGCGGGGCCAAATACATGCTAATGATGTATTTCCTCTGAAATAACTATCTAGTATCTTATTCTAATGCAAAGTATATTATTTATTATTCATCCATAAAAATTTGCCACTTAAGAGTTTAAATTTATTCTTTATATTATTTATTCTTTATATATAAAATAACATACACACAGCTGGTATGCTCTATACAGCGAATCTACAAAATTGAAAAGAATTACTTACTAAAAGAACTACTTACAAATCTTAAACACACAATCGACTTTCCAGCAGTCATCCCGAGATACAAGGGCTCTGACTAGTGCGCATATCATATTTGTGATTTTTCTTCACAAATGGTAAAAAAAGGTCAAAATAAAAACGATACTTATAGGAATAAGCGGACTAAGGCTGATAGCAAACATGATGCATCACATATCACTGGTAGCGAAGAGGAATACGGTAGTCTGCAGGTGGCTTGTGATGTTCCCGGCTGCAGTGTTTGGACGACAGTTTCTCTGTTAACTTCGTTGCGTAACAGCTACACTATCAAGAAATATATATGTGGATTTTGCTGTGCGTCTAGGTTCATGCAAATGGGATGCGTTAGTGGACATGCAAATATATCACATGTTGGTGTTCACGGTGATGAACACACTATGGAAGTATGTGAATTTGATGTGGATGATTCCGTTCACGAATCGCAGCATTTCAAGGAAATAACTAACTTACCCGTTGATCTTGAATCTGGTATCGCATCTTCAAATGTAACCTGTGATAGAACGGTAAGTCCTAGAAACAACGTTCGTATATTGCGAAAAACAAAATCGGCATTGGAAGAACGGTTGATTGAAAACAGCATCACGGCAAGCTCAGTGCGTGTACATGAGAATTCACTTAAGCTCAATGAACCTACTGATAATCTTTCACAGGACGAGTTACCCAGTTCTGTGTCTTCTAAGTTCAAAAGTTCTCACAGAGTGTATAAGAAAAATCGAAGCGCTTCAAGGGACAGGTGCATTCTTTTCGCCAATCTATCTGAATCAAATTCTTCTGTGTCACAGGAGCGAGTAAACGATGATGTTAGTGCGATAAGAGGAGTTCTGAATAAAATATTCCATGCTAACGATAAAGATATAGCTAAGGAGATTGTGGTTAGAAGTTTGTTCCGGCTGGGAAGGCGAACAAACAGTTCAAACATACCGCGATTGTTAAAGGTTGTGGTAGATTCGTCAACTCATGCAAATTATATATTTAGTCGGGCTCATCGTCTCGAAAAAAACTCAATACGTATTTTGAGAGATCTATCTTTTGACGATCGTTCAAAACTGAAAAATGCGAGGAACGAGCTTCACAAGCGTTTACTATTAGGCGAGAAAGATCTATGCATTAGAAATTTTCGAGTTGTTCGTCGAAAGCCATTTGTCCGTTGGAAACCATTAGAACTGTAGATAGATCGGTATCCTCTAGCATGTGTGGATCTTTGATTACCGTACTAGCAACAGCTAGTCCATGTCGAGATGTTTCGTCTTCCATTAAAATTGCATTTACAAATGCACGTAGCGCAGTTAATAAGTTGGATGAGATTAGGTATTGGATACGTTGTCATGATGTCAATGTCTTTGGAGTTTGTGAAAGTTGGTTTTATCCTGACATATCTGATGATATGGTTCACATACCTGAATTCGCTCTTTATAGATCTGATCGAGCCCATGGACGCGGTGGTGGAGTTGCCTTCTATGTGCATGTGAGTTTGATTGTTAGTTCAGCCGTAAAATTCATTGATGATTCATGCTCTGCCGAGGCTCTACAGTTGAGTATTACGCAATCTGGGAGTGCTATTATTACTTTATGTATAGTATATCGTGCTCCGGGCGCAATATCGTTCGCTCTTATTGATTTCCTTAAGAATATACCCAAGTGCCATAAATTTTTTATCTTTGGTGATTTTAACATGCATTCATACAATTCCGCCCTCTCCAGTATTGCAACTTATGATAAATATACTATGTCGTTATGTAATTTATTGTATGATGAAATGTTGCTTATTCAACATGTTCATTTTGATACTCGTTTCTCCGCAGAATCATCCTCGAAGATTGACCTGCTGTTTACTAGACTTGAATATGATATTTCTTCAATTGACAAAGAACCCCCAATTAGTTCAAGCGATCATGTGGTGGTCAAGTTTCTGATTCCTACTAATTCGACCGGATCAGACAGTGTAGAGATTGTTGAGAAGCGAGTACGGAAAGTTATCCCAGATAATGAGATAATTGAATATGCTAAAAGGATTTCTTTTGTAAGTAATGATGGTGATGTGGAGAGCATGTGGCAGTCTATCAAAAGTGGGGTAATTCAAGTCCTAGACGAATTTGCTCCCATGCGTGTATTTTCCAAGCGTAAGAGGTCTGATAAACCTCCGTGGTTTGATAGCGAACTAAAGCGTTGTATAAGGTTGAGAAATAAGGCGTGGAGTCTCTGTAGTAAGAGTGATGCTTTATATAGTGAGTACAAACTAATACGCAATAAATGCAATCGCTTAAAATCAAAAAAGAGATACTTGTACGAGAATGATGTTGCTATGTCTTTAGGACACACACCCAAGCGATTTTGGAATTATGTTTGTCGATCAAGAGTATCTAATTCTAGTGTCCGAAGCATTCATATCGGAAACGAATTAGTTGAAGCCCCTTTGAAAATTTCTGAGGCGTTCGCTGATGTGTTTGCACTATCGTTAAGTAGGGATGATGCTTATAAAGTCAATATTTGTAATGGTTCATCAATCTGTCAGAGTCCATATATAATTATCACGATGGAGGAAGTTAAGATAGAGCTATCAAGGTTAGCTAAATGCGTGTCAGCTGGTCCTGACGATATCCCCACTTATATCCTTAAGCTCTTGAAATGTATCCTGTCATATCCGCTTTCCAAATTATTCAACGTTTCTCTCAATACGTCGATAATTCCAAATGATTGGAAATCGGCGATTGTGGTACCACTTCCGAAAACAAAAAATGCTTGCGATGTTAGTGATTTTAGGCCCATAAGTTTAACATCTACTGTAAGTAAGGTACTTGAGAGAATTGTTCACAAAAGATTAATAAATGTATTGGGTTCAATAAACTATTTGAGCGACTCTCAACACGGTTTTCGGCATGGCCGCTCATGTCTAACGAATACTTTATGTGCTCGTGAACAATGGGCTGACGCAATTTCATGTGGATTGGTTGTCGATGTCGTCTATTTGGATTTCTCCAAGGCATTTGATCGCGTTCCACATGCTGAATTAATAAGTATTCTCGAATCTATTGGTGTAGATTACTATCTGACTCGTTGGATTGAGAACTTCTTGAGTGGTCGACAATTTTGTGTAAGAGTAGGTAATGCTTTTTCATCTAAACGCAGTGTTATACGTGGTGTACCTCAAGGAACGGTTCTCGGGCCATTATTATTTTGCATTTTTATCAACGAGTTGTTGAGATCGCTTAATGTACCACACTTAGCCTATGCTGACGATTTGAAGTTATGGAATGTGATCTCGACTGAACGAGACTGTTTGTCATTGCAGCGTGACCTGGATTTAGTGTATGAATGGAGTCTTACTACAGGAGTATCATTAAACCTGGAAAAGTGTAAGAATATGAGATTGGGTCGTGGACGCAAAGGATGTCATACCTACTTCATTGGTGTAAAATAACTTGAGATAATAATAATAATACAAATTTATTTAATGTGGCAAATGCGTACAAGCTGTACGCTTACAAGTCCACAAACAAAATGAGAAAGTCAAGCAGTTAAATTGTTCAGATGGGATCGGATTTGTCGTTTGAAGCACTGCAGTTGATTGGCGTATATTATTATTATTATTATTGTAATAATATTTGACTAGCTAAAATTGTCTTGATTGTTAAATACTTACAATAAATAAGATACATTTCTGATAAACAAACAATCAATGTGCACCGTTCTGATAACAGAGCTAGCGAAGCGAGCGTAAGGGGCAAGGAAATATAAAGGATCGTACGCCCAGGGTACTTCCCGGGGTACACACTCGCACGAAAACTAACAGTTTAACAAACCATCCCAGGGTATAAGGGCTCTGGTTTCTCTACAAAGGGAAGTGTGTATCTACTGCCCATTCCCGAGAAACTTCGTCTATACAAACGCGATCATCCCGGGATACAGGGGCTCTGTCTAGCAGACGGAATATCAACGAGTCCGCCGCAACAATCAGAGATAATACAATCGGCATGGTTAGAGGGAAACCCTCTTCGGTAACTCCTTGCTGCACGTGCAATGGACCGGCAGCGAAATGTAAAGGATGCCGATGCGCAAAGACCGATACAAAATGCAGTAACTGCCGGGCTCCCAATTGCGGAAACAAGATCCTCAGCTGCCCAATAAGCGGCACCGTAAGGTCAGGAGCCGACCAGACACAAATCCAGAAAGCTACGGGAGAAACAGACAAAACTCCAATCACACTCTCGATTACCGACATCTTTGAGCAAGTGGTTCACTGGAAGCCAAATCTCTTCAGATTACCTAGGTGTGCGGAGTCGAAACGTTTTATAATAGAACTTGCCCGTATATATAGGGAATCTTGGTCTCAACAGGAATCTTTTACAAAAGCCATTGTAATCGGACATTTGATTCTCCAACGAGATATTCGCACCTCCCATAAGACCCTCAAAGTAATACTGTCTCGAAGATTAGACCTTTGGCTAAAAAACGAGTTTACATCTCTTTACACGGAAGCGTATATCTTGCAAGAATTCAGTCGACGTAAAAGACCAAACAGTACATCACGCGATTGGCGCAGGAATTTCACCAGTCTGGTAGTGAGTGGAAGATTAAATGGAGCGATGCATTTGCTAGACACAGATGCAACAACCGGAACCCCACTAAATCCTGATGACATGATCGGTCCTACGACCGTTCGAGAGCTACTCCTCGACAAACATCCCATTGCAGCAAAATTAAACAGTAATGCTCTTGACTGGAATCATGTTATCCCGCCACATAGCTTTCATCCCGTGGTTTTTGACTCCATAGACAAGAAACTAATAGTCTGTATGGCCAAACGTGTCACAGGTGGAGCAGGTCCCTCAGGAATTGACGCACAGTCCTGGACACATATGCTCTCAAAATTCGGGAGAGAATCAGATGAACTTGCTGAGGCCATAGCCTCATTCACAAGAGCATTAGCGACAGAGCGCATACCAATGGACATTACACAGGCTCTAACATCATGCAGGCTAATCGCATTAACAAAGAAAACTGGAATTCGACCAATAGGAATCTGTGATGTTAGCAGAAGAATAATGACGAAGGCTATATTATCCATGGTCTCGGAAGACATACAGCAGGTATGTGGAAGAAGTCAAATGTGTGCAGGCCAACGAGCTGGCGTGGAATGCGTTACACGAGCCATCCGCAATGAACTTACAAACAATCCGAATCATATTCTTCTATCAATTGATGCCGACAACGCATTTAACAGAATTAATAGAGAGGCGGCCCTTTGCAATATTGATCGAATATGTCCGTCGCTTTCTATAGTCATGCATAATTTTTACGACCACCCTTCTAATCTATCTGTCGGAGGCGAATTCGTTAAATCACAAGAAGGATTTACACAAGGTGACGTCCTAGCCATGCCCGCATTTGCGATCGCCACACTGCCAATAATACATCACATTTCCACAAAGTTCCCTCAAGTTCGGCAACTTTGGTACGCCGATGACGGCAACTTGATTGGTTCTCCTATCCAAATCAGAGCTGCATACGATCTACTGTGTAAAATTGGCCCAGCGTTTGGATTTCACGTAAATCCCCAGAAATGTTCAATATTTACGCCAACAATGGAAGAAGCTAACACATGCCAACAATTTAACGGAACAAATGTAGAAGTCCGAACGGACGGAATTGTGATACTAGGCGCACCCATTGGAGTAGACAAATACGTATACGAGGTCGTAGAATCAAAAGTAGACAAGTTTTGCAACTTGGTCGAACGATTAGCCGATGTGGGAATTTTAGATCTGCAGATAGCATATGCCTGTTTCACTAAAGCGTTACAGCACAAGTGGTTTCACACGCAAAGAACAACTCAATGCTCATCAGATTGGTTTGCCCCGTTGCGGGAATCCATCAGATCCTCCTCGGACAACATATTCGGCCTCGATGATTCGGATGGATCGCTATGGCCTCTCATCTCTTTACCCCTACATTGTGGTGGCCTCGGCATCATCGATCCATATATGAGTGCTGGCGTTGAATGTGAAAATTCTGGACATCTATGTGAACCTTATTTAAATGGATTACAAGGAATGGAACTTAAACTAGAGCAAGATTTCCGAGCCAACGAAGTTCACAGGCGGAAGAAAACACAATACAAGGCCTCTTTGCTAGCCCAACTTCCTACATATGATATCATAAAGAGACGGATTATTCAACACACAATGATAAAAGGCGCATCTTCCTGGCTTTCTGCGTTCCCCACAAGAGAGTCACAAACTCGAATAGACAATACAACATTTCGTGATGCTGTTGCCGCACGGTACAACACTCTAACCAAAGATGCCCCCTCCCTTTGCCCATGTGGTTCGTCGACCTCACTGGCACATTGCCTTTCCTGCCCCAATGGCGGTCATCCGTCGATAAGACACGACGCAACCCGCGATATTCTCGCAAAATCGCTCACCCAAATATGTGACGGCGTTGAAATCGAACCGCTACTCAGATCAGTGGATCCAAGCATTCACTTTGAGAGAAGATCAACGACGACTGATCGTGAAGCACGACTGGATATATCTTGCCGTGGTTTCTATGGTGGACGCTCGGAGCGAGCTTTCTTCGACATTTGCGTTTTTAACGTGTTCGCTCCGTCAAATCTTACCAGGGAAACCACACCAAGCTTCGAGTATCACGAACAACGGAAATGCTCGAAATACCAAGAACGGGTGGATATTATAGAACGCGCAAATTTCGCCCCTATTGTATATTCAAGTTTAGGAGGTGAGAGCAAATCGGCATCTACAATGATAAAAAGATTATCCAGAAAACTGGCCGTCAAGAAGGAATCTATCTACGCACAAGAATTGACTCGGATACGGGAGAAGATAAGCCTGCAACATGCAAGATGCATTTCAATGTGCATTCGCGGTCCCAGATCAGCAAGAAACCGACCTGCGAACTATCACACTGTAGAGTGGTGATATAATTGTAATATAATTGTATTGATGATATTATTATTGTAGAGATAATGTCGTTGGAAATAAATAAACATTTTGTTGTAAAAAAAAAAAAAAAAAAAAAAAAAAAAAGTCACTTGCACGTTAAAAGAAAAAAAAGAAAAAATAACATACGATGGCCTTCGAACAAATGTACTCAGTGTTTTGGCGAGTGGAGAAATCATCCGTTATCAATACACCAAGATCTTTATAGCTCGAAACCAATTTAATCACTCGATCCCCGAGATGATATATCGGCACTGGAACAATATTACGTCAGTGCCGATATATCGGCACTGGAATCATCTGCCCAATATGAATGGGCAGATGATTCCACGATAGAGGAGCAGCCACCAGGATAGAGCGGAGTCCAAAGGAGGTAGAGTAGTTTGGGACATGTAAAAGAAGGGAATTACAGGAACGCAAGGAACAGTAAACAGGACGGGAATTATCAAGAAAAGGAAGGTTGAGAAATGAAGGGGTATGAAAAGTTACAAGGCGGAAAGCAACGATAAGAAGACGAATTTGAACACGACAATAAATTGTAGGCAAATCGAGAGAAGCAAGATGGTAGGATGTGTGATCAAAACGACGAAGACGGAGGAGAATTCGGACAGCTGCGTTGACGATGCGTTGTAGGGGAAGAAGAGTGGATTTAGGTGAGTTGGAAAATAGACTAAGACAATAATCGAGTCTAGAAAAAAGGAGAGATGATATGAGAGTCATACAAGAAGGGAAATCGATCAATCTACGAGCTTGACGGAGGTTGCGGAGTATCAAGGTAGATGAGCGTACTTTATCTCTAACGAAAGGTTTAAGTGAAAGTCGGTTGTCAAAATGGAAGCCTAGGAAAACGAGATTATCAACGATAGGAAGAATTGTAGAATTTACTGATACGGAGGGAGGTTCGAAGCCGAGGCGTCGAGGTAGGATCCACATAATTTGTGATTTATCAGGATTCAGAGATAGTTTCGACTCATCGTGATCTTGGTATTTTGATCGATTCATCTTTAAAGACACGACATCATTACAACATTCAATTAGGCAAAGCTAGAAAAATGATGCACACTATCAAAAATTGCTTTCTGAAAATAAATCCATCGTCGTTCAGGGTGCTGTTTAACTCGTTATTGAGACCAATACTTGAGTATTGCTCTCCATCTTGCTTCCCATGTACACGGACTGAACTGAATGCTGTCGATGGAGTTCTTCGCCGTATTACCCGTTTATGTCCAGACTGTAAGCATTTACCTTATCGTGAGAGACTTAAAGTGATTGGCATATTTGACATGAAGGTGAGGTTAATGTTTATCGACTTGGTTGCAACGTGGAAATTATTGCACAAATTTGATGGATATCCTCGAAATATTATGGCGTGTCGTAATAATAGATCCAGGCGACATCATTCGATGACAATTTTTAAACAGCATACTGGGAAACTATCGCCTGTCACAAGATTGTCAAGACGTGTAGTTAACGTGTGGAATAGTCTTCCTGAATACGTTGTTGCCTCCACAACGCTGACTTTATTTAAGAAGCGATTGCGAATATGTCTGGAACAGATCGATAATATGGAGAAGCTATCGTATCCCTGATTTTCTTAACTCTATCAATTCTACATTTTGTTTAATTTTTATTTTATTTTTTCGTGAGCAGACTGAACAGCCATATAGGCTTTGTCTTGTATGTTATAATAATAATAATAATAATTTAATTAGATAAAACGCTTACAATAATTACAAATGCATAACACATGGATAAAATTATAAATGCAAAACATCAAAAGCTGTTTAATTTTTAATTTTAAGCGTTAACGATTTCATATCACGATTAAAACGGATCTACCGGGAGAGGTTTCTTTTTTAACCCATTTCTACAATTTAGGAACGTCTACCCTTGTGCATGTCAATTCGTTAAGCCTTTAGTAAAAACAACAAGTCGAAATCTACCTAAAAACAAGTTCCATTACAACATTGTCCCCGTGTAACTGCACAATCGATATCAAAAACATTGTGGTGATGCAGCATAGCCGAAAGAACACTATCACGTTTAAAATACACGACAAACGAATTTATAAAGAGAATTAATTTGAGAATTATGTTCATACATCTTAATACGAAATTATAATGAAGTTATAATTAAAGAAAAAAAATTAAAGAAGTTATTATGAAGTTGTAATAAAATACAGATATCATATATGTTGGTAAAAATTCCCACACATATTTGTTGAAGAATTGCAAGGTAGGGAATTTATTTGAAAAATTTTACAAATATCGCAAGGATCACACCGAATAATTCCGATATCATATTTGCTGCTGATACGTCCAGAGAATTTAATGATGTTCACTTTGTCGGTTGAAGTTGTGCAGCACTTAAAGATGTAACTCAGACGAATGATCTATCGAGTGAAGATTGTCAAACTATGCCAAGTCAGGATATTGTGTCTAATCATACCTATGATGGGGACCTAAGAGATACAAAAAACACCATCCCTATACTCCCAGATGATATGATATCGAATTTCACAATTAGTAAAATCATGCTTATAACGACTTAAAGTTTATAACGACTTGCTCATATCGCGCGATCATAAATTATGTAGTGTCATAGTTTCTCTTGATCTATCGTCTGCTTTTGACATCGTCGATCACTCGATTCTTCTCCATCGCCTTCGTCATGATTATGGCTTCTCTTTACCCACTGTATCATGGTTTTCTTCATATCTATCAAACCGTACATTTCGCGTATATTCTAACTCTTCTCTCTCATCCTTCGTCCATTCCGTCCGGTGTTCCACAAGGCTCCGTATTAGGCCCTATACTTTTCTCTCTTCTTCTTGGTGATTTGTCTTCGATTTCTCATAAATTAAACTTTCCATGTTATGCAATATGCTGATGACATTCTCATCTATGCTCATGCACCTGTTTATCGTATTCACGATCTTAGTGTTTCCGCTTCGGACTGTCTTGTCTCAATTTCCAATCATCTTTCTTCCCTTCGCCTTTCTCTGAATCCTGATAAATCCAAAATTATGTGGATCCTACCTCGACGCCTCGGCTTCGAACCTCCCTCCGTATCATTAAATTCTACAATTCTTCCTATCGTTGATAATCTCGTTTTCCTAGGCTTCCATTTTGACAACCGACTTTCACTTAAACCTTTCGTTAGAGATAAAGTACGCTCATCTACCTTGATACTCCGCAACCTCCGTCAAGTTCGTAGATTGATCGATTTCCCTTCTTGTATGACTCTCATATCATCTCTCCTTTTTTCTAGACTCGATTATTGTCTTAGTCTATTTTCCAACTCAACTAAATCCACTCTTCTTCCCCTACAACGCATCGTTAACGCAGCTGTCTGAATTCTCATCCGTCTTCGTCGTTTTGATCATACATCCTACCATCTTGCTTCTCTCGATTTGCCTACAATTTATTGTCGTGTTCAAAAACCAGGAATCTTGTCTTGATTTGGTATTTTCCAAATTAATTACAAGTGTGCGTAATATGAGCTATCAGAGTCCTATTGGATTGAGCGATCATTGCATGATCTTATTCAATTATTTTTCTAGGTGTATGATCCCAAAACTGGAAAATTTGATAGTGTCGAAAAGATCTTGGCAACAAATTGATGAAGACTCATTACGAGAGGCGGCACTAAGAACATCATTCAACTGTGCTAGTGAAGACATTGAGGTAAGGTGGCATGTTATTGAATCAGGTTTAGTAGCTCTTGCAGATAAATTTGCACCACTCCGTAGAGTACCAAAAAGTAAAGCTAAATACCCTCCTTGATATGACACTGAATTGCGATATGCTCTCAAACATAGGAATCGTCTATTTGAACTAAGCCGTCATCAGAATAATTTTAAAAAGCGGTATACAATGTTCCGAAATTTCGTCAGTCGCCTTAAGATTACAAAAAGGCAAAGTTTTGAAGATCAATTAGCTTTACAAATTGATACAGAACCAAAAAAATTTGGGCTTATGTGAAAGGATCCAGAGCTCTGCTACCAGCAATTTCATCTTTAAGAGACGGTAACACTCGAGTGACATCGCCAGACAGCATGGCAGAATTGTTTGCATCCGCTTTTGAGCTGACACCAGATGCTTTCTCTAGCATATGTGGAGATGCAGCATCACAACAGGTAGAAATTGGTTCTCCAGTTTTAACGATAACAGCACATGAGGTTTTTGTTGAATTGGCTAGGTTATCTAGATCATCAGCGGCTGGCCCCGATGATATTCACCCCCAACTTCTTAAGTTACTTGCTCCTGTTCTGGCTGAGCCATTAGCCTCCATATTTGAGCTGAGCTTGCGCATTTCGAAGTTACCTGCTGCCTGGAAAAAAGCGATTGTAGTACCAATTTATAAAAATGGTGAAAAAGATGATCCGAATAACTATAGGGCAATAAGTCTAACTAGTGTTGTATGCAAAGTGATTGAGCGCATACTAAACAGACGCATATATGATCATTTGAGTTCGCTAAGAATTCTCAATAATGCACAGCATGGATTTCGCCCTCGGCGTTCATGTCTTACAAACTTATTATATGCTCGTGAAGATTGGGTTGGACATGTTGCTAACGGGTACTGTATCGACGTAATATTTCTTGACTTTAGTCGGGCTTTTGATAGGGTGCCCCACAAAATGCTAATTTCCACCCTTGAGTCTTATAAAGTCAATCGCTCCATTATAAGCTGGATTCAAGATTTTCTTAAAGATAGATCCTTTGCTGTTCGTGTAGGTCAATGCCTATCGTCTTATCGTCCTATCACCTCAGGAGTACCACAGGGATCAGTCTTAGGACCCTTGTTGTTTAACATATTTATAAATCAGCTACTAGATTTAATTGAGGATTGTAGTGTTTTAGCTTTTGCCGACGATGTAAAGGTATGGAAATTGATTAAAACCAACAAGGATCGAAATGACTTTCAAAATATCCTAAACATTGTTTATCGATGGTCTTTAAACACTGGAATTACATTGAATATTAAAAAGTGTGCACATATGAGATTAGGTCATAGCAATGTGAGTCAAGAATATTTTATTGGCGATGAGTTTGTTGTTTCCACGCAGTCCATTCTGGATCTTGGTATAATTGTTCAAAACAATCTGAAAACACGTACTAACACTGATAGGATTTGTAACGCAGCAAGAAGAATGACCTATATTGTCAAAAATTGCTTTAAAGATTTATCTCCCGTTTGTGTTGTGCGTTTATATAATGCTCTTATAAGACCGATATTAGAATATGTGTCGCCAGTAGTCTTTCCGTGTACGCGTACACAACTTGATCAATTAGAGCGCATACTTCGACGGTTTACGAAATTATGTCCTCAGGTGCGATATCTTCCCTATGTGGCACGAATAAAAAGTTTGAATATGCCGAGAGTGCGTGAAAGGTTCCTTCTTTTCGACCTTCTAGCTATGTATCAACTAGTTAATAAAGATGAAAATTTTCCAGCAAATAGAGTTGAACTCGAATGAACGGGATGGACGTAGAGGGCACTCGAAAGTACTAGTAGTACATGAGCACGGAAAATACCCTCGTCATTTCCGACTGTCTCATCGAGCGGTGAATATTTGGAATCGTCTTCCAGTTGATGTCGTTGCGGTGCATACAATCAATGAATTTAAATCCAATATAAAGAACTGGATTCGAAATGAGAACGAGTGGTGGTTGCTGCAGTACCCATGGTTCTGATATATATACTGAACGATTTTTTTGATTTTTTTCTTGTATTTATTTGTTTTTTATGTGAGCGGTCAAAACAGACTTATGGCTATGACCTGTATTATTTTTTTAACACAATAAATATTTTTTTATTTAATAATGAACAATTTATTAAAAATAAACATATTAACTTAGGTTCCCGCAAATGGGCCTCAAATTGAAATTTACGATCCCAGACTGGGCAATATAATACAAAAAAGTTTCTCAATGTGAAACAGTAGTTAGCTCTGCCATCCGAATAGTCGCAGAGATCGTTCTTTGTGCGCTAAAGCATAATCGCCTTCGTATGTCAGAAATGCAGTTTGGGTACGATTGTTTGCTTTTGATGGCAATATATCGTGCAGCTTTCCTTAATAAGAGATCCAATTCTCTCCCAATTCCAGCAGCAGTCGAAACAATGGCTGGTATGAAAATCCCATCCTCCACCAGTGAAACACGCTCGCCATTTTTAGCCATCTTGTGATTTGAATGATAGTCGAATGTGGAACTGACAGTTTGGTGAGCATAGGATGGAGCTAAATGGTTAAAAACGCAAATGTCGACATAAGACCGCTCCATCCTACCCTCTGAAAAATTCATACACACAATGTCCATTCTCGCAGATCTATCTCTCGTTGTGGTGCTAGATGCAAACACTATACCCTCATCTACTGGTCGTAATTCCACTTCCCGATCCATGCGATCATGCGCCTCACTTAGTATCGAGCCGATCGTGTCGCGTATGGCGTTGTGTCTGATAATTGTTCCGCCGCCGACTCTACAAGAGAGTACATGTCTTAAGTTAAACACTTCTGAACATCGAATGGAATCGACAAATTCCCTTACTTTTAATTGGTATATTGTATCTTATCGCAAGTGCATCCAAAAACTGTTGCTTTTGTAAATAGAATCCAGACGGTTTCGAAGGAATAGATGTCAACCAAATTGAGGCATTCTTCTGTGCAGCATGCTGTATACTTCGAGCCATTTCTTCACTTGCATTTTCCAAAATTTGTTTCTTAAGTTGCTCGTATATATTCCGATTATTTTTCCGGTAACCATCACAAAGATCCTTTAGTATTTCCCCAATTTCAGAACTGTTACTATGAATAACGTTTGCATTCGCTATTAGGTGTGATTGTTTAAAAACCTCTTCTGCGTTGGCTGATGGATCTATTATGCGTAAACCTCCATCTCTGGCGGGTAGTTTAATAATATCTCGAAGCTCTAACGTTAACACTCCCAATCCCATAATGCTCGGTATCAACTTCAGGAAAATATCATCAGCTAAGCCTCTGAACCATGATGAACTTACTTTTGTAGTGCGCACCAGATGTGTCCATTGAAACTGAATCGTTCGTGTTAGCAATATATAAGCAGCATATGGATCCAAGTCTGCTAAATCACACAGATTCTGTATCTGTACTCGCCAGGAGTTAATTGAACTTATGACTTGACACTCACGATATGCATCACATCCGATAAATCCTCCCAAGACCTTGATACCATTTTTAACCACTTTGACTCCTTCTTGCATAAGATATTTGATAAGATATCCTAAAAAAATTTTGGTTTCTTATAAACATACATTTGAGATAAATAACATACATTTGACATCTAAAGTAAATACAATTTCACAATGAAGAAATCAAATTTCACAATGAAGAAAGCAAATTCGAAGAGAGCGTCAAACACTATACATATCACGCAACATCGTAATGCGTATAAGCGGCTAGAGGTCGAATGCTGCAATAAAGGCTGTGAAGTGTGGTCTATTGTCGACATTCCTTTAAATACCGAGTCGTCACTCAAGAGCAAGGACTTTTATTGCGGCTTTTGTTCTGCTACAATGATTTCGGCCCTCCAAATGAAACTAGTGCAAGATATGGTTTGTGATGTGAATTGTTGTGATATATCGTTACCTATCAACTTAAATGACGTTCGTGTCTCTCAAGACAGCACGGACCATCAAACTTCGATAAACACCTGTACCGTTAATCCTGTCGTTAAGCTGCCATTAGATGTTAGTTCAACTCCTGACCTATGTGAACCGAGGATTGAATTACCTTCACTGTCATCTACGCACCAGCACGATAATACTTCAAATGCCGAACTTCAAATGCTGTCATCCTTTCAGGACAAAGAAAAATCGGTCATTCATGTTGAACAAACTACACCAGCTGTAAACAAAGGAAGGGTATGGCGCAACACTCTATTGCAACCTACACGAAACGCTGGATCGACATACCATCAATTGGGTGAAATCAGAGGTAGCGATTCGAGTGGGGCCATCGATAGAAAAGAGAAGGCCAAAAATAAGAATAAATCAGAAAATTATTTACCTTCCAATCGTCAGAGCATTTCTTTGGACAACGCTCCTTCTACAAACTACCGTTCGCATCCAGATAGGTCTTGCAATATCCTATTTAGTGGTATCGCTGAATCAAAGGCCAGTAACTCACAAACACGTATGAATGATGATGTGTCCAGCCTCCGTACTGTGTTCTGTCAGTTACTCTTAGAAGGTGATGAGAAGCTAGCTTCTACTCTGAAGGTTACAAAGTTGTTTCGACTTGGAAAAAAGGTGGTAGAGAAACCAAGATTGTTGAAAGTTGTATTATCTTCCGCAAAACATGCAGACCTTTTGCTCAAACGTGGTTTTCGACTTAAAGATTATCCACATCGTATTCTTAAGGATCTGAGTCTCGAAGATCGTTTAAAGTTGAAAGAAGCAAAAACAGTATTACGAAACCGGCTATCTGAAGGTGAAACGAACTTATGCATACGAAATTTTCAGGTTGTCAGGTGGCACCCAGTAGTTCGTTGGAATCCCATAACGATCAACAGCGTCACTTAGCAGTATCCAGTTTGAATTTTGCTAGTTCGTCTGGAAAAGGTAGTTTCAACAGTCATTAATCGCAACTCTTCAATAGCGTTAGTTTCAATTCTGATCTGGGACACTTAGTTTCATTCAACAAATTATTCACCGTTCCTAGTAATCCCTTACCACAACCCACACGCTATTTATCGATTGGGTATTCTAATCTTCGTAGTTTGCCTGCTCAAATAGTGGAGTTGAAGTATCACATGCTTTCTCATTCGTATGACATTTTCTGCGTTGCTGAATCCTGGTTGCATCAATATATTGTCGATACCACTGTGAACATTCCTGGATTTCGCCTTATACGAAGCGACAGGATATCAGGTAGGCAAGGTGGCGGTGTCGCCGCGTATGTCAGAGAAAATTTCCTCGTATCTGAGGTGTTGAATACTTGTGACCCTTGTGGGTCGTTTGAGACTCTATGCTTCCGTATTGATCACTCAGCGACCAGTATGAATTTTTGCGTCGTGTATCGATCTCCGTCAGTAATTGCAGACACTGATCAACTAAAACTTATTTTACAATCGGTATGTTCCTCCCCTCACTTTATTCTTTTGGGCGATTTTAATCTTCCACGATCTAGATGGTCAGACTATGTCTTTTCTGATGGTAGTTCCACGGAAAGGGAAATATCTGAGTTCCTTGCTGAGGAACTCATGCTGATTCAGCATGTACAAGAGCCAAATTGCTTAACTTCAAGATCGGATTCGGTACTTGATCTGGTGTTTTCCAGATATGTAGGAGACATAATCAAAGTTGATCATCTCCCTCCTTTAGGAAGTAGTGACCACTGCTTGCTCTCCTTGACGGCTGTCCCTTATTCCAGATTCTGTCCACCTTGTTCAAAAACTTACAAACGTCATTGGTCGAAAGTGAGAAGAGAAGATGTTTTGAGAGTTTACAACCAATTCCCGTGTACTTTTATGAACACGGACAAGCTATCATTGAATATGATCACTGATTACCTACATAAATTATCTGATATTCTTGCCCCTATGCGCGAATCCTCTTATGCTGCTAATTCACCTGCATGGATAGATTCCAACGTCAGACAACTAATAAGTTCAAGAAATTGTTTATGGAAGCTTCAGCGTTCTGACTCTAGTTTCTCTGTCAGATATAAATATGTTCGAAATCTTTGTACTAGAGTGAAAGCAACAAAACGATGTGCATTCGAATCGTCTATCGCTAATAATGTAACACGAAATCCAAAACTATTCTGGGCCTATGTTCGTCGCAACAGAACCCTTAATACAGAAATCAAGTATATCCTTAATGCGGAGGGATGTATGATAACTTCTCAGAGTGGTATTGTGGAATGCCTTGCTACGTCTTTTTCGGTACCGACAAATAATTCACAAAGAGCTTCTATCACTTCGCATGGTGTAGCATTAAAGCAATCTTCGCGTTTTCTTCCAGTAACGATTAGTGAGATTGTAAGTCAGCTTGATCAGCTTGACCCATTTAGCTCTACTGGCCCTGATGACATTTCTCCGTTTCTCTTGAAGAATTTATCTAGATATTTGGCTCCTTCCCTTCTTGCTATTTTTGAGAACAGTTTGACCAGTGGATGTGTTCCTGAAGTCTGGAAAACTGCCATCGTAGTTCCGATCCCAAAGAAAACCATTGCAACGGCTTGTACTGACTATAGACCAATCAGCCTGACTAGTTCTCTATGCAAAGTGCTTGAAAAGTTGATCGCCATCCGGATCAGGCATCACTTGAGGGAACTCGGAATAATGTCGTCTTCTCAGCACGGTTTCCTCCCTGGTCGTTCCTGCTTAACAAACTTATTGACTTCACGCGAAATGTGGGTTGAGGCTGTCAGTCGCGGCCAATCAATTAATGTGGTATTCATTGACTTTTCAAGAGCATTCGATCGGGTGCCGCATGAGAGTTTGGTAGCATTACTATTAAACTACGGCATTCCTGTAATGTTGTGTAATTGGATTCAAGATTTCCTACGTAATCGTTTCTTTAGGGTGAGAGTTGGCACCCATCTTTCCACTTCCAGACGCGTTTACTGTGGTGTTCCGCAGGGTACCGTACTAGGACCTCTGCTGTTTATTGTGTTCCTTAACGATTTGTTGCTGCGGATTCAGAGTCCCTGTCTTGCTTTTGCTGACGACCTCAAAATATGGTCTGTAGATGATATTGATCCGCTTGGCATTTCCCTGCAGGAAGACCTTAATGAAATATACCAATGGAGTGAGGCTACTGGTATGAAGATCAATGTTGACAAATGCGGCCACATGAAATTAGGAAGGCGTTGCGATGACCGTCGTTTTCACCTCGGAACTTCAATTCTTAATGTCGTCATGGAGTATAGGGATCTGGGTGTCATGGTGCATAGGACATTGAAATCCCGATCAAATACAGAGTTTGCCTATAGCAAGGCTTTGCGAGCTATGTACTGCGTCAAAAATGCATTTAATCGTATTAATCCATACGTCTTCAAACGGCTTTACTGCGCTCTTGTTCGCCCGCATATAGAGTACTGCGTGTAAGCAGTTTTTCCATACACTAAGAAAGAGTTCAATAGACTACAGTCAATCCTTCGTAGAGGTTCTCGAATGTGTATGGATGGATCATATTCATATCGTGAGCGGCTTGAATTTCTAAAGATACCATCTTTGGGTCAGAGGCTATATTACCTAGACCTTGTTGCATTATGGCGAATGGTTAATGGAATAGATGGTTTTCCCTCGTGCTATGTTAAAGTTTTTTCTCAGACGCATCGTGGCCACCCGTTGAAACTATTTAAGTTTCCCCACGGTAAAGTAGTGAGTTTGGCTAGGCTCTCACATCGAGCATTAAACGCCTGGAACACGTTGCCAGGAGAAATAGCATGTACCAAGGACTTGTCTCAATTTAAAGTTCAACTTCGTCAGTGGATTAACGATCATGGCATTCCGAATGTATACAATATTATGTAACCGCTATTAACTTTTTTTTTCTTCTTTTCTTTTCTTTTTTATTTCCTATGTGATCAGTTGAAACAGCCATTTGGCTATAACTTGTAATACTAATAATAAATAATAATATTTGGCTTCATTTGTCATAGTTTCGTTCTTGTTTAAAAAACAGCATTTTGAAGCATTTATGTGAAATCCGAAGCTTTTACCAATCACTTTTAATAGATCCCATACTTGAGACAACTCATGCGCACGGCCAATAAAAGTTGCATCATCTGCGTACCAAAGTTGGGTGACACCAGGTATTTTTTGTTTAATCTCTTCAATTATCGGTAAAGACGCCGCTGCAAATGCAGCCATAGCCAAGGGGTCTCCTTGTGTTACCCCTTCTTCAGATAGAATTGTCTCCTCAGCAACAATTAGCAGTGATGGCTTCGAGTGGCAGTACACGGACAACTGATAATCCAATTGTAGATGACTTGCACGACCCTGTTAATAGCCAGTCTCTTTCACTTCAGGCGATTTATGATGTGGTGATACAATGGAGGCCTAGTGCGATGCGACTCCCAAGATGTGCTGCGTCGAATGAATTCGTCGAAATGCTTGCTAGCCTCTATCAGATTGCAGCCGAAGCTGATAACCATGATATGTTTGCACTTAAAAAGGCCACTAGTTTGACCAGGTGCGTTTTGCAACGTCTTCCATCTAGAAAGGTGTCCGAGATCCGAAAAGCACTGGAGCGCAGAATCAGACTATGGAAAAATGGCAGATTCGTCGATGTTTTCAATGATGCAAGAATATTACAGCGACGTTGCATGCCTATGCGTTCGAGCCCACGTACTGATGATTGGATAAAGCGCTATGTCAAGTTGGTCACAAGTGGAAAGCTGTCAGCGGCGACTGCCATATTGAAAGAGAACCAACAGTCGAGCATTCTAGATCCTGATTCGATTGTCGATGGTTTGACTGTACGTGAACACCTGAAGAATCTACACCCAACAGTCGCAGATGCTGATGCGTCCGTTTTTTTACAATGAGATTTGCCGAATGTTAGAGAGCATCATCCTTCGCTCTTCTCTGTCATAGATGGGGAATCTATCATCCGAGCGGCCAACAAAACCTCAGGTGGAGCTGGCCCATCAGGGCTGGATGCGATGGCTTGGAGACAACTCTTGAATAGCTTCTCCGTGCATTCCAAGGCTCTAGCGGATGCTTTGGCAAATTTTGCAGTGAGCCTTAGCACTATTCAACTCAGCCCTCGGATGTTAGAGGCGTTTACTGCTTGCCGGTTGATATCAATACCAAAGAATAATGGGAAAATTAGACCGATTGGTGTATCAGAGGTTGTTCGCCGCATTGTCAGTAAAACCATATTGTCCTGCGTCAAAGATGATCTTCAAGACGTAGCCGGGATTGTCCAACTTTGCGCATCCCAGCGAAATGGGATCGATTTTGCGATTCACTCGCTTCGCGATACGTATTCTTCTAACCAGAGCTATGGACTTCTCGCTGTCGACGCTAAGAATGCGTTCAACTCTGTCAATCGAAATGTTATGCTACACAATATCAAACACACTTGCCCTGGGCTAGCACAGTCCTTATCTAACATTTATGCGGGCGACGCAGAACTGGTACTTGGTGGTGGATCTTTAGCATCGTGCGAGGGAGTAACCCAGGGAGATCCCTTAGCCATGGCTGCCTTCGCAATGGCATCCTTACCGTTGATAAGTATGATCAAGCAAGTCGTGCCAAACATTGTTCAGCGTTGGTTTGCTGACGATGCGAATTTTGTAGGTTTGCCTGAGGATCTGTTGCGTGTATGGCAACTTCTCCAAATCCAAGGACCAAAATTCGGATATAATGTGAACCCTAGCAAAACCAAGATGCTCCTTCATCCGCAATCCGAAGGGGTGTATCCACTTCCCGCAGACATTGAGACACGGTTCGATGGCATCGAGGTGCTTGGTGCGCCAATTGGCTCAGGCGAATTTGTAAAGGAAATTACAAAAATTAAAATATTAAAGTGGACTGAGCTTGTTTCTCGTATATCTACTGTATCACGATTTGATCCCCATGCTGCTTTCTCAGGATTCAATAAGTCAATACAATGGAAATGGACACACTTTATGAGATCGACACCAAGTGAAACGGATCTGTATTTGTCCTTACGGGATACTATATTCAGTGGTTTGGCTCCCTCACTTTTCGATCAAGATCTAAACTCAGTTATGCACGCGTTGATTTCGTCACCAATTTCAAATGGTGGAATGGGCATTGTTGATACAGTAAGCGCAGCTTTGACCGAGTTCGAAAGCTCGAAAAAATTTTGTAAAACATTTGATAGTGGGCTACAAGGTGATCTTCTCAGGGATGCTCAGAATAACTTGACAAAAGAGTTGAATCAAGAACGACAAAAAGTTGTGGATGAGCGTTTGGCATACATTCGATCAATCTTACCCGCCTCAATGCATCAAGCCCTGGAATTTGCACTGAGACAGGGTGCTTCCTCTTGGATTAGTGCAGTTCCAGTGAAAGCTGAATTCAGTCATTTGTGTCCACATGAATTCAGAGATGCTCTTGCGTTGCGATATGGCTTCGACCCTATCGGGATTCCCAAGGACAAGTGTGTGTGTGGTGATGATGCGAAACTCCCACATTTGCTTTCGTGCAAGCGAGGAGGTGTTGTAATAACAAGGCATAACGCCTTACGCGATTTCTTGGCCACCGAAATATCACAGGTGTGTACTGGGGTTGGTGTCGAACCGATATTACAACGGGTAGATAGTGATCACTGTTTTGATCATCGGGTCATTTGTCGAAGTGACGACGCGCGACTCGACATCGTCTGAATTGGGCTTTCTGACGCCAGATATGAGCGAACGTTCTTTGACGTTACGGTTTTCAACCATTTTGCTCCATCGTGTGCGTCTACGAGAAAAGCTGCATTTGATTTTCATGAAGCGAGAAAAAGATCAAAATACGCGGAACGTATCATCGATATCGAAAGGAGTAGATTTATGCCGCTGGTGTTCACGGCTTCTGGTGCTGCGGGACCCGACGCCATGGTTTTGCTCAGGACAATTGCTCGATTGCGTTCATCACGTGGGAATAAAAGCTATGCTGAATGCCTGTGTGGCCTCAGAAGGTCCATAAGTTTGCTGCTGTGTCGTGCTGCCTCACATGCAATCAGAGGGTGCCGGTCGACTAGGGGTCACCCATATAGTCGTGGATCCGAACGGATGGATGATTCTAATGTTTTAGAATAAATAATAATACATAACAATGTTAAATGTATATTGGCCCATTTGAGGGAACCATATGTTGTAATTAATAATATATTGTATTAAAAAAAATAAAAATTATTAATTGGATATTAATCTACTTGATTAATGCGGCTGTTGAACTGATTGCTAAGAACGTTGCCTTTATTCGCCTCTCTTCGTAATTCCTGCCGTTAAATTCTCACACTGCATGACTTTTTGGAAATAATAATAATTATTATTATAGTGTACATCCAGGAGTACGACCGATCCAGGAGTACGTAAGTAAAAATCCAGGAGTACGACCGATTGGAGTAGGTGAAGTCTCTCGAAGAATAGTAGGCAAAGTTGTGGCGAAAAGAATTTCGGAAGATATCCAGAAAGTGGCTGGTTGTGTTCAATTATGCTCTGGCCAACGATGTGGTATTGAGATGGCAATTCATTCCACAAGAGAACTCTTTGATAGTAGCGATGACTTGTGCATATTACAACTAGATGCATCCAACGCTTTTAATCGCATAAATCGTTTAGTCGCTTTGAACAATGTAGAGTTCATATGTCCTTCTTTATCCACTATACTACGAAATATCTACAAATGCCCTAATATACTGACTGTCGACAATGATTTTTTAGAATCATCAGAGGGATTCACTCAAGGTGACCCGCTTTCCATGATTGCGTTTGCCGCGGCGTCTCTTCCCTTGATTAATGTTCTTTCAAAGGCTGCCCCGAATACTGTACATCGCTGGTATGCGGATGACTCTAACATTATCGGAAGTGTGAAGGACCTTAAGACGATTTGGGATACTGTGCGTCGAGTCGGTCCTGATTTTGGATTTTATCTTAATGAAGAAAAGTGCCGAATGTTGGTACACGATAAGATACTTAGCGTTGCCCGGTCGATTTTCGTAGAATCTAACCTATGCATTAATACTGATGGAATTGAGATACTGGGTTCAGCTATTGGTACAAAATCATATACAAATATGTTTATAAAAAGGAAAATAGATGAATGGTCTACTTGCATAGAGAGAGGTTGATACTAGTAGCCGACGAAGATCCTCACTTGGCTTACGTCGCTCTGACTCAAGCACTACAACACAGCTGGAACTTCATACAACGAACTATACATGTCTATTCAGAAGCATTCGCAAACTTGTCGAAAATCATAGTATCCTGCCTTGTTCCCAAGATAACTGGCGTCGTCGATATAGATCGATTTAAAACAATATTAAATATCCCTTTGCGGTATGGTGGTTTGGGAATTTTTCTGCCTCAAGATGGATCTGATCTGGAATTCGAAAATTCGCGCCGAATGTGTCAACCGCTGATCAATGCATCATTTGTCCCCTTGTTGGCCCAACAGCAGCAACAAATCGCTTTGGATATTCACAATCAACGAAATAATTTTTGGAATATTAAATTACAAACATTGGAAGATAGCAATATTATAAAAGCTTTAAAATTTGCTGCTACGTGTGGTGCGTCAACATGGTTGTCTGCAAAACCGATGGAAGCATATGGTTATCGACTCTCAAAGCTCCAATTTCAAGACGCTCTAGCGACAAGATATGGTTGGACGCCTCCGAAACAACCAGATCAATGTTTATGCGGTTCAAAGTTTGAGCTCCGTCACTCTCTTTCATGTAAGGTCGGTGGTATGCCAATAATACGACACAACTTCCTTCGGGATCTAATTGCAAAAGAGCTAAAAGGGATTTGCGACCCCGTTTCTCTTGAACCTACACTGCAACCGCTTCCAGACGGAGTAACATTCGCAACAAATTCGACAGCCAGGGAACATAACGCTAGAGTAGATATTTCTTGCTATGGGTTGTTTAGTATTTCGGAGCGGTCCCTATTGGACATTTGCGTTTACAATCACCTTGCTTCGTCCTACTCAACATCAATGCCACAAAATCACTTTCACTACCACGAACAAAGGAAAATCGGAAAATACGGTGAACGTATATCACGATTTGAAAGAGCTTGTTTTTTTTCCTATAATTTTTGCAGCTAACGGTGGAGCTGGTGAAATAGCTTCAAAGGTGCTACGACAAATATGCAGGCGTCAATCTATAAAATCTACTCGGCCATACAACGAATGCATGCGTGATTTGAGGATCAAAACGGGACTAGCGCTAGCAAGAGCAGCATCATTACAAGTCCGCTGCACTCCGTTGAGTAATATGTCGGGACAATGTGCTTGACAGTGCAAGAAACTTTTCTAGTTTGTAGAACATTTTACTTCTTTTTTTTTCTTGAATAAATCTTCTCTTAAAAAAAATTATAGTGTACAAGTACCAGGAACTCTAATTCACGATAAGGACGCACCACTCTAAGTCGATTTGTACGATCAACTCCCTTTGAACTAAAAATTCAGTTTTTGAATTGCCACTTTGGACCCATTAGAGGGTAACCTTTAAGCTGTCTTATTTTTGAATAATTTATATTATTAAAAAAAAATAAAAAAAAAATTATAGTGTACATTTTTTTAGTGACCTAAAAAAATTTTGGTTTCTTATAAACATACAATAAAATAACATACAATAAATAACATACAATATTTAACTGCATACAATAATTACAATTACAATGCCTCGAGGGAAACCATCGACGCAAATTCTTTGTTGCACGTGCAATGGACCAGCTGCAAAATGCAAGGGCTGTCGATGTGCGAAGAATCGTACTACATGCACCAACTGCAGAGCCAACGACTGTGGTAATCGTTCCCAAGTATCACGTAGCCACTCTCAAGTACCGAACACCGAAGTTAATGCCGAACAACATGAGGACAAGTCTCTTAGCACGCAAAAAAAATCGAACACCTTACCGACTCGCTCGACAATATATGAAGTGGTTTGTCAATGGAGACCCAACCACTTGTGTCTGCCCCTGTGTAACGCTAGTAATCAGTTCGTAAGGATCTTGGCAGGTTTTTACTCGAAAGCAGCAAATTCGGAGCATTTGGATGCCCTAAAAGACGCTACTGTATTCTCACAACTAATCCTTCAAAAAATACGAACAAGAAAGATCTCAGCGATTCGGAAAACGATTGAACGTCGACTGAAACTTTGGTCGGAATCCAAAGTGGATGAATTATTTGAAGAGGCAATGTATTTGCAACAAAACGTAATCTCAAATAGTCCACCACTGACTGCTTTAGATTGGAAAAGAAGCTACATAAATTTGATGACTGCAGGTAAACTCGCGGCAGGATCTGCTACATTGTCAGGGGAACTGGTGGCCGGTCTGCTGTCTCATAGCGACATCGTAGATGGTAAATCGGTAAAGCAATTATTACAGGAATTACACCCAAAGGCCGAACCAATTAATGAAGAAGCCCTACTAACAGTTCCAATCACAACACGTAATCACCACCCGGTTCGTTTTTTAGAGATCAGCGAAGATCACATTATCAATGCTTGTCGACGAACTCATGGAAGTGCAGGACCTTCGGGGGTCGATGCACAATCCTGGCGAAGATTCCTTACATGTTTTGGAGCAGACTCTCGCAATCTGGAACGGTCCTTCGCTGACCTAGCCATCAGTATTGCGAGTAAAAATTTACCTATGGGCTCACTAGACGCGTTTACTGGGTGTAGACTCGTCGCAATTCGGGAAAAAGCAGGTGGAATTAGACCGATAGGAATTTGTGAAGTCTCGAGACGAATCATATGCCGCACGTTATTGAGTATAATCAAAATGGATCTGATGGAGGCTGCAGGTGTTCTCCAATTAGCTGCATCTCAGAAATCTGGAATTGAATATGCTGTGCGATCATTACGAGACGCCTATTTTATGAACAGTGATCAATGCCTGCTTGCTGTCGACGCTTCTAACGCATTTAACACCATCAATCGAGCTATTGCACTCCACAACATCAATTATACTAGTCCAGCGCTTACGGTAGCCCTGCAGAATGTTTATAAATCACCAGCAATGCTCTATTTAGGTGGAGATACAATAGCCTCGATGGAGGGATTTACTCAGGGAGATCCCTTGGCAATGCCTGCGTATGCTATGTCCACTCTACCACTCATCGATTACATCCAGCGAAATGTTCCTCGAATTGTTCAAAGGTGGTACGCCGATGACTCAAACTTTGTCGGCAGTAGTGAAGACATCCAAAAGGTCTGGGATATTCTCACAAACAAGGGTCCCCTTTATGGATACCATGTGAATGCCTCCAAAACAAAGATGCTATCTCACAAACGGTTCGATATGCCTTTATCCCTGGCTGGAGTATCGAATTACACTACCGGGTTGATAACACTTGGAGTGCCCATTGGCACTGAAATATTCGTTTCTGAGCACACCACCGAAAGATGTAACGCATGGATATCTGTCGTCGATTGACTAAAGGAGGTAGCCCTATTTGATCCACACGTTGCATTCACTGGTTTGGTTCATTCAGTGCAGTTCAGATGGACACATTACCTCCGGCTGATTGAGTGCAGACCAGAAAGCTTGTTGGATCTGCACAATGCGATCTTTCAGTCACTCGTACCAGTCTTTACTAAATTTCCGCTTGACGCTAAGTGGATCATAATTATTTCTTCGCCGCAAAAGCTAGGAGGCCTTGGTATCTTTGATCCCTGCTTTAACAATCAAGTTGAGTTCCAGGGATCTTTAGAAATGTGTAGAGCGTTTGATTGCGCTGACAGCGCTGAGCAACTTTATGAACTGCAAAATTCGATCTCAGCAGGTATATCTAATAAAAGAAAAATAATATTTAATGAGAGGCTTGCAGCGATTACTAAGTCCCTGGAGCCCGGAATTGCCAATTCCATATCACGTGCTGCAACTAACGGAGCGTCCTCCTGGATCAGCTCACTGCCACTAAAGACAGAGAGGTTTCACCTCAGTCCTTTGGAATTCATCGATGCTCTACGCTGCCGATATGGATGGTCAACCCTGACCGAAGAACGACAGTGCGTCTGTGGAGAGTTAATGGGTGTTGGTCATGCACTCTCTTGCGCCAGAGGAGGCTTACCGACAATCAGACATAACGCAATCAGGGACATAATTGCCCAAGAATTAACAGAAGTATGTCACGGTGTGGGAATCGAACCTCGTCTTTCTCAAATCCCCGAGTCTATGTCCTTTCAATCTTCTTGCACCACAAGAGATGTACAAGCAAGACTGGATATTGTATGTTCTGGATTGCATGCGGAACGATATGAGCGGACGTTCTGTGACGTCACGATTTTTTCAACACTTGCTCAATCTTACGCAAATCGTAGTGCCCGTTCCGCCTTCGAGTTCAACGAAAAACGCAAGATTTCAAAATACGGGGAGCGAATCGAACTGGTAGAGCATGGTAGTTTTATGCCCCTTGTTTTTTCCACATCAGCGGGCATGGGTGCAAGTACAATATCACTGTTGCGGTCAATCACTCGCAAGAAATCCGAGGCACATCCACAGTATTACGCGGATAATCTCATTCGCTTGAAGAGACGTATTGCCTTCTCAATCATGCGTTCATGCTCGGCCTCGCTTCGGGCTCCTAGATCTAGCCGTTCATTTCCGGCAACACCGTTTACGGAAGCATGACATTTAAACTCTTCGATTTTGTAATAATAAATTTTCTTTTCAAAAAAAAAATTATAGTGTACAAATTACAATAAATAACATACAATAAAATAACATACAAAAGCCTTATTCGTTTGGTGCAATTCAATTCTGTTCTTAAACAAAATTAATGCCCAAGGGCAAGCCTGCGACAACTCTGAAATGCTGTTCATGCAACGGCCCGAATGCTAAATGTAAAGGATGTCGATGTGCTAAGCAGAATATCCTATGCTTGAATTGCTCAGCTGTGAATTGTTTCAATCGTGAAGTAAATTGCAACGCAACAACTTCCAATAATATTGCTATGTCCATATTGAGTAAACCGAATTCAGATTGTGAAAACTCTGATCATCGGCATTGTCCTCTTAACAACCAAAAAAATATAAATTACACAATGAATACTCGTCAAGAGTCCGATGTATTGTCTATACAGGATATATTCTCGATCGTCATACATTGGAAACCTAACTTATTTCGACTTCCAAAATGTTCAGAGTCCAAACAATTTATATCATAACTTGCACGCATATTCAGGGATTCTCTCACTAATTCGGAAACTTTTACTAAGTACATCATCTTTGGACATCTTATTCTTCAACGTAATTCTCGTCAATCTCCCAAATCATTGAAATCAACTTTATCCCGACGTTTGGACATGTGGTTCAATAATGACTATGCTGGATTATACGCTGAAGCCTCGGCCCTTCAAAATATGAAAGCCTTAAAAATTCAACCTTCGAAGTCAAGAGATTGGCGCAAAAAATTCGTCTCATTGGTTGAAAGCTCTAGACTGAACACAGCAATGCATCTTCTAGACAACGATTCTTATGATGGCGTTCCTTTGAAACCAGAGGATGTGATTGGTTCTAAAACTGTTCGGGAATTATTACTCGACAAGCACCCTGTACCGAGCCCATTAGTTCCTCATGCTGTTAACTGGTCTTTCCCAATCACAGTTTTAAATTTCCCCCCTGTGATTTTTGATTCAATCGATAGTGAATTGATAATTCGTATGGCTAAACGTGTTAAAGGTGGAGCAGGTCCCTCCGGCATCGATGCACAGTCATGGCTACAGATGTTAACTAAGTTTGGTCACGAATCTGCTGAATTGACTAAAGTTTTGTCAACGTTCGCAAAATCTTTAGCTACTGAGCTTATGCCTACTAATGTTATAAATGTATTGGCTTCAAGCAGATTAATAGCCTTATCCAAAAAATCGGGAATAAGGCCTATTGGTATTGGCGACGTTAGTAGGAGAATAATGTCGAAAGCCATTCTTTCTATAATTTCCAATGATATTCAAGAAGTGTGCGGACGGTTGCAAATGTGCGCTGGTCAACGAGCTGGAGTTGAGTGCGTCACGCACGCAGTTCGCGAATGCCTGTTAAAAGATCCTGATGCAGTTCTTCTCACTGTTGATGCAGATAATGCATTTAACAGAATAAATCGAAAGGCAGCTCTCGCTAATATATCACGCATTTGTCCCTCTATGTCTACTATACTACACAATTTTTACGATAACCCTTCAAATTTTTCAACTGGTGATAGTTTCATCAAATCCCAAGAGGGATTTACGCAAGGTGATGTACTTGCTATGCCAGCTTTTGCCGTAGCAACCCTGCCATTATTGTTGAACATTACTGAGGAGTTTCCTAACATCAACCAATTCTGGTACGCGGATGATGGCAATTTAATCGGCGAACCTGTGCAAATTTACAAGGCTTTCAAATTCTTGTGTGACTACGGCCGTGCTTTCGGATTTCATGTCAACAGCAACAAATGCGTTCTACTAACTAGTCCCGAAAATGCAGATAGTACCCGCAAACTTTTTAATGAAACGGGAATCGACATTGTTGTCGATGGCACGTTAGTACTCGGTGCTCCTATTGGAACAGATGATTATATAAATAAAACTACGGAACAAACGATCTCTAATTATTGCTCATTAGTAAATCGTCTTGCTGACGTGGGTATTCTTGATTTGCAGATAAGCTATACTAGTATGACCAGATCGCTTCAGCATAAATGGATTCACTTGCAAAGAACCACAAACTGTTCAATTGGTAGTTTCGATGATCTCTATGACACCATTCAGAAGCGTTTTGATAAGCTTTTTAATTTGAAATTGCCTGACGACGATTATTTATGGCCGTTATTTTCCCTTCCGATAAGACTAGGTGGTCTAGGTATTGCTGACCTACGTTTTACTGCGATAGAAGAGTTTAAAAGCTCAAAAGATATATGCACTCCTTATTTAAATGGCTCATACGGTGTGGACTTAAGGACTGAACAATCCAAACGCATTGCCCTTATAGGCACTTCAAAGATTGATATTCAAAAGTAATTGCTTAGAGATCGAGTAGCTAATGTTGGTGACAATTTGTTACGTATTATGGAACATCTACAAGTCAAAGGTGCCTCGTCATGGATCTCCACATATCCTACGAGTGATCGTTGGACTCGAGTTAGCAATGTAGAATTTCGTGACGCACTTGCAGCTCGATATCATATACTACCACTAGACGCGCCCTCTCATTGCCCCTGCGGTGAACATAATTCTCTGGCTCACTCACTTACCTGTCCCACCGGAGGTCATCCATCGATAAGACATGATTCAATTCGTGATATATTTTCTAAAACCTTGACAGAAATATGTGATAATGTGCAAAAAGAGCCAACACTACTGCCAGTAAATTCTAGTATTCATTTCGAGCGCATATCTACATCTCGCGCTCATGATGCACGTTTGGATATCGCCTGCTGTGGTTTTTATGGAAGTCGTTCGGAGCGAACTTTATTTGATACTTGCGTTTTTAACGTTTTCGCTCCGTCCAACCTTTCGAAATCCGCTGGGGCTGCTTTTACATATCACGAAACACGTAAATTCGCTAAGTATCAAGAGAGAGTAACTGCCATAGAGAGGGCGAATTTCGCACCTATCGTGTTATCATGTTTCGGTGGAGCAGTAAAATCATCTGCACAATTAATTCAGAGAATTGCACAAAAGATGTCAATAAAAAACAATCATTCCTACTCAGAAGAATTGACAAAACTACGGTCAACGATTGGAATTCAGTTGGCTCGTTCAATTTCGATGTGTATTCGCGGTCCTCGTTCTGCTCAACATCGACCTGCAAACTCAATGAACTAAAATTTATAGTATAACTGTATTTGTTTATTTAAAAAAAATCAATTAAAAATTAAAAAAAAAAATTAAAAAAAAAATTATTATAAAAATAAATAATACCCATTATTTAATTACTTAAATAATGGTTTTTTTATGTAATTAAATAATGATGGGTATTAATTAAATAATTTAATTAATACCATCATTTCATGATGGGTATTAATTAATTACCCATCATTAAATGATGGGTATTTAATTAATTAAATACCCATCATTATTAAGTAATAACTTAATACCCATAAGTTACCAATTTGCGGGTAACTTTATGATTGTAATTTTTAATTGTATTAAAAAAAATTATAAAAATAAAAATAATTTTGGTTTCTTATAAACATACAATAAATACTTAAAATATACAGACTGCGTTTCAGAGGACTGCGTTTCAGAGGACTGCGTTTCAGAGGACCGCGTTTCAGAGGACTGCGTTTCAGAGGACGTAAGGTCGTACACCCAGGGTACCTCCCGGGTTGAGCACTCGCGCGGAAGATTACAACTTACTTTGTGACACAAAGACAATCGAAACTAACAATTGAACGTCGCCTTGTATGCCCAAAGGAATACCGTCTAACCAGAGGCTATGCTGTGGATGTAATGGTCCATCAGCAAAGTGCAAAGGTTGCAAATGTGCGAAGGCAGGAGCTCCTTGCGTTAATTGCCGTGCACCTGCATGTAACAATAGCGTGCATATTGGACCTCAGACAGTGTGTTTAACCTCTGCTGCTGAACCAGTAGGTAGAGTGGCGGATTTGAATCCCCTTACTGATAGTGGCAGTACACGGACAACTGATAATCCAATTGTAGATAACTTGCACGACCCTGTTGATAGGCAGTCTCTTTCACTTCAGGCGATTTATGATGTGGTGATACAATGGAGGCCTAGTGCGATGCGACTCCCAAGATGTGCTGCGTCGAATGAATTCGTCGAAATGCTTGCTAGCCTCTATCAGATTGCAGCCGAAGCTGATAACCATGATATGTTTGCACTTAAAAAGGCCACTAGTTTGACCAGGTGCGTTTTGCAACGTCTTCCATCTAGAAAGGTGTCCGAGATCCGAAAGCACTGGAGCGCAGAATCAGACTATGGAAAAATGGCAGATTCGTCGATGTTTTCAATGATGCAAGAATATTACAGCGACGTTGCATGCCTATGCGTTCGAGCCCACGTACTGATGATTGGATAAAGCGCTATGTCAAGTTGGTCACAAGTGGAAAGCTGTCAGCGGCGACTGCCATATTGAAAGAGAACCAACAGTCGAGCATTCTAGATCCTGATTCGATTGTCGATGGTTTGACTGTACGTGAACACCTGAAGAATCTACACCCAACAGTCGCAGATGCTGATGCGTCCGTTTTTTTACAATGAGATTTGCCGAATGTTAGAGAGCATCATCCTTCGCTCTTCTCTGTCATAGATGGGGAATCTATCATCCGAGCGGCCAACAAAACCTCAGGTGGAGCTGGCCCATCAGGGCTGGATGCGATGGCTTGGAGACAACTCTTGAATAGCTTCTCCGTGCATTCCAAGGCTCTAGCGGATGCTTTGGCAAATTTTGCAGTGAGTCTTAGCACTATTCAACTCAGCCCTCGGATGTTAGAGGCGTTTACTGCTTGCCGGTTGATATCAATACCAAAGAATAATGGGAAAATTAGACCGATTGGTGTATCAGAGGTTGTTCGCCGCATTGTCAGTAAAACCATATTGTCCTGCGTCAAAGATGATCTTCAAGACGTAGCCGGGATTGTCCAACTTTGCGCATCCCAGCGAAATGGGATCGATTTTGCGATTCACTCGCTTCGCGATACGTATTCTTCTAACCAGAGCTATGGACTTCTCGCTGTCGACGCTAAGAATGCGTTCAACTCTGTCAATCGAAATGTTATGCTACACAATATCAAACACACTTGCCCTGGGCTAGCACAGTCCTTATCTAACATTTATGCGGGCGACGCAGAACTGGTACTTGGTGGTGCCAGTTTGTTTAATGACAAACTGGCACCACCAAGTACCAGCTCGCACGATGCCAGATCTTTAGCATCGTGCCATCTCCCTCGCACGATGCCAGATCTTTAGCATCGTGCGAGGGAGTAACCCAGGGAGATCCCTTAGCCATGGCTGCCTTCGCAATGGCATCCTTACCGTTGATAAGTATGATCAAGCAAGTCGTGCCAAACATTGTTCAGCGTTGGTTTGCTGACGATGCGAATTTTGTAGGTTTGCCTGAGGATCTGTTGCGTGTATGGCAACTTCTCCAAATCCAAGGACCAAAATTCGGATATAATGTGAACCCTAGCAAAACCAAGATGCTCCTTCATCCGCAATCCGAAGGGGTGTATCCACTTCCCGCAGACATTGAGACACGGTTCGATGGCATCGAGGTGCTTGGTGCGCCAATTGGCTCAGGCGAATTTGTAAAGGAAATTACAAAAATTAAAATATTAAAGTGGACTGAGCTTGTTTCTCGTATATCTACTGTATCACGATTTGATCCCCATGCTGCTTTCTCAGGATTCAATAAGTCAATACAATGGAAATGGACACACTTTATGAGATCGACACCAAGTGAAACGGATCTGTATTTGTCCTTACGGGATACTATATTCAGTGGTTTGGCTCCCTCACTTTTCGATCAAGATCTAAACTCAGTTATGCACGCGTTGATTTCGTCACCAATTTCAAAGGGTGGAATGGGCATTGTTGATCCAGTAAGCGCAGCTTTGACCGAGTTCGAAAGCTCGAAAAAATTTTGTAAAACATTTGATAGTGGGCTACGAGATGATCTTCTCAGGGATGCTCAGAATAACTTGACAAAAGAGTTGAATCAAGAACGACAAAAAGTTGTGGATGAGCGTTTGGCATACATTCGATCAATCTTACCCGCCTCAATGCATCAAGCCCTGGAATTTGCACTGGGACAGGGTGCTTCCTCTTGGATTAGTGCAGTTCCAGTGAAAGCTGAATTCAGTCATTTGTGTCCACATGAATTCAGAGATGCTCTTGCGTTGCGATATGGCTTCGACCCTATCGGGATTCCCAAGGACAAGTGTGTGTGGTGATGATGCGAAACTCCCACATTTGCTTTCGTGCAAGCGAGGAGGTGTTGTAATAACAAGGCATAACGCCTTACGCGATTTCTTGGCCACCGAAATATCACAGGTGTGTACTGGGGTTGGTGTCGAACCGATATTACAACGGGTAGATAGTGATCACTGTTTTGATCATCGGGTCACTTGTCGAAGTGACGACGCGCGACTCGACATCGTCTGCATTGGGCTTTCTGACGCCAGATATGAGCGAACGTTCTTTGACGTTACGGTTTTCAACCATTTTGCTCCATCGTGTGCGTCTACGAGAAAAGCTGCATTTGATTTTCATGAAGCGAGAAAAAGATCAAAATACGCGGAACGTATCATCGATATCGAAAGGAGTAGATTTATGCCGCTGGTGTTCACGGCTTCTGGTGCTGCGGGACCCGACGCCATGGTTTTGCTCAGGACAATTGCTCGATTGCGTTCATCACGTGGGAATAAAAGCTATGCTGAATGCCTGTGTGGCCTCAGAAGGTCCATAAGTTTGCTGCTGTGTCGTGCTGCCTCACATGCAATCAGAGGGTGCCGGTCGACTAGGGGTCACCCATATAGTCGTGGATCCGAACGGATGGATGATTCTAATGTTTTAGAATAAATAATAATACATAACAATGTTAAATGTATATTGGCCCATTTGAGGGAACCATATGTTGTAATTAATAATATATTAAAAAAAATTATTATTAAATTATTATGTCTAGTCTGGGTATGGAACCTGAGTCGGAAATATTAATTATTAAAGAAGCTGTCAATTCCGTTGGCAAGTTACGATCCACATACCCTACCTCACCTTCTCTCACGAAGCAATCAGATAACAATGATATAGACTCTCATTGTATCAAAATTCCACACCAGGTTGCAATCGAGGGTGAACAGTCTAGAAAAGTTTTCAGTCAGATATTCTCTCAACGACAATCTGATTCACTAAATAGTCACAGGTCATTCTTATCCAGCAAGTCTAATGAATCTTCCCGGGATCGATGTTTGATTATTACGAACGTTCTCGAGTCGTCGTCTGATGTGGCTCAAACTGTAGTGGACCATGATGTTGAACAATTCCAAAAATATTAACAGTTATTATTTCTCCAGAAGATCCATATATTTCAGAAGTTCGCCCTATTGCGATATTTAGGATAGGCCGTCGCAACAATCTTGAAGAACGTTCTCGTTTGATGAAAGTTGTCTTTCATCAAATTGAAAGTTGAATTAATTAAATTAATTAAAATCAACTAAAATTGAATTAATAGAATCCTTATTTATTTTGATAAGTCAAAATTATTTAAAAGTAGGGACATCTATATTTAGACAAGTAAAAGGTGTTCCAATGGGTGGTAATAGTAGCCCAATTATAGCTGACTTGTTTTTAAGCTTTATAAAATATGAATTTGTTCATAACTGTGTAAAAACTAAATCTAAACAATATAAATATATAAATATATGTTTCGATACATTGATGATATATGTGTATTTAATTCAAATAATTTTTATTCAATTAGTGAACACATTTATCCAGAAAGCCTTATTCTTAACAAAACCATTATTAATGATAAAGAAGGTGTATATCTAGATATGAACATTAAATTAACATTAACTAAAACTACTATTAATTTATATCGTAAAGATGACATTTAAATTTACAAGAAACATATTTTTGCATGAGCATTCATGCATACCATATAATATAAAATATAATACATTAAATAATGAAATTTTAAGAATTGCAACAATATGTAATGATATTGGCTTTCTTCAAAATCATTTAAATAATTTAATAGATACATATTTTAAACTAGGTTACTATAAAAATAACATCAAGCAGAAAATAGTAAAATATATAAATCAACACAATAATATAAAGAATAAATTTAAACTCTTAAGTGCCATATTTTTATGGATAGATAATAAATAATATTCTTTGTATTAGAATAAGATACTAGATAGTTATTTTAGAGGAAATACATCATTAGCATGTATTTGGCCCCGCTGCTATGTTGGGTAGAGGAGTTAGGGGCCGAAACCTGATAGCATAGCAGTTCCTCCTGATGACCTCTAATTCTTATTCTGATACAACGTCTGTTTTCTATTAGTCAATTCATAAAAATGACTTTTTAAATTTCAATTTTTTATTTTAACTTGATATAAATTATAGAAAATCTAAAAGCAATTATTAATTTTATTATTTAATTATTAAATTTTGATTTAGCATTATTATGTTTTGTTTTGTTTATAATTATATTAAATACGTAGACTTAGTTAGCTGATTTAATTCGTACATCCTCAGTGGTCCGTGAGTGGTTAAAACGCATATCTTAACTGAGGCAGTCCACATTTCGATTGTTGACAGATATGTCTTTCGCTGAGCGTTGTCTCTGGCGTGTTGCTCGGACCGAGCTAAATGCTCGGATAGAATCTGGAGAAACTGATCTGCATATTGTAAATTTTCGGGTAGTTCGGCGTCGTCAACGATTGAGATGGCCCCAGCTATGAAAACTTGTTCTGAGAATTGTAAGATTAGACCCAATGCGCCATATCGTAAAAACAACAAATGGCTCAAAGTTATATATTCGAACGTTCGAAGCGTTCTCAATAAGATGGATGAATTGAAGGTCATAGCTACTTCTCATCATCCAAATATCATTGCCCTTAGTGAATCTTGGCTCTCTGACCTTGTCCCTGACAGCTTATTATCCATGGATGGATATAACCTGTTTTGTTGTGATCGATCTGGTCGAATGGGAGGGGGTGTATTGCTATATTGTAGTTTAGGTATTGATGTAGTGTGTTTGCAGACGATTAGTGATGCCAATGGGATTGAGGCTTTATACCTCAAATTGTGCCTTGATCAGGTCAATTCTATGTATGTGCTAATGTTCTATCGTCCTCCTTTGGCAAGTAGCGATGATTTAATAGAACTTATTGAGCTCTGTGGTCAACAGAAAAAATGCCTAATCTTAGGAGATCTGAATATTCCCTCAATAAATTAAGACTCGTTTTCATCTCCTGGTCGCATTGCATCGGACTCAGTTTTATTGAGTGTTCTACACAACAGTGGTCTGCATCAGCATTCACGTGAGGCAACCCGTTTCACTAGTCAGTCGTCTGCCAGCTAGACGTGGTCTTGTCTTCGTTTAAGTCTGATATTACTCACATAGATTATCTTTCTGCACTGGGGATGAGCGATCATTGCGTGCTGTCCTTTTCATTTAAATGGGCAAACAATGTAACGTCGGCCAGTCCCATGCATGGTAAGCCTCTGAACTTATAAAAGGCTGATTTCGACGCAATTATCTACAAATTGAATCTGGTTAGATGGCCAGATCCGTATAAATGCGGAATAGACGAGGCTTGGTATGTTTTTGAGAGCACACTCTATAACTTACTGATATTGCATTCTCCCAAGTTTAAAACACATATGCAAGTTTGTCCTTGGTTTGATGGGCTTCTCCGGTATCACTCACGCGCACGTAAACATGCGTGGATTTCATTTCGTTGTGGACAACAATCTTATGAGTCTTTCAAACAAATTAGGTATAGATTTACCGCTCTTAAGAGAATGAAGCGTCGTCAGTTTGAGGAGAAACTGAGTTCTATTGATGGCAAGGCTCTATTCTCTTATATTCGCAAAATCAGGGGCTCGAATATTCCACTAGTATCGTTGAGGGATGATTCTCAAGGCGAGGTCACGTGTAAAAGTGTCATGGCAAACTTATTTGCCCAGGAGTTCTCATCGATGTTTTGCTCTTCGCGGACATTGTGTAGTTCTGAATCAGAAAAGGGTTCAGATGCATTCGACCGATCTAATCTGTCGTTTTGTGCTGAAGATGTTTTAAAGCTTCTCTGTAAATTAAAACCGAACATCGCTGCCGGTCCGGACGGACTTCCCTCAATTCTTTTAAATAAAGTTGCTCCTCAAATATATTTATGTTTTCCGTATGTTTCAGTTTTCTATTCTCCAATCTCGAATTCCTTCGCGTTGGAAGGAGTCCATTGTAGTTCCAGTGTATAAAATGGGAGATCGACAAGTGTGTAAGAACTATCGCCCAGTAGCATTGACATGTATTATTTGTAAGTTGCTTGAAAAGCTAATAGTCAAAAACATATCCTCTGATTTGGAAAGCAACGGTAAACTCACTGACTCACAACACGGTTTCAGACCAAATAGATCAACAATAAGTAATCTTTTGGTTTCTTCCAACGCATGGCAGTCTTCATTAGATGAACGAGTTCAATCTGATGTACTTTTTATAGATTTCTCTCATGCTTTTGATTCAGTTCCGCATGATCGACTCATTCACAAATTGAGGTTACTTAGTGTTTGTCCTATGTATGTCGCCTGGATTGCAAATTACTTAAGTTCACGCTCTTTCAAAGTACGTGTAGGTGCAGATATGTCCACCTCATTCGTTATTCATTCTGGCGTTCCACAGGGTGCTGTTATCTCCCCACTTCTTTTTATTGTATATATCAATGATCTCCCATCTGTAATTCGTTCTGATGTCGTAATGTATGCTGACGATGTTAAGATATGGCGGCCTATTAGAGACGGAAGGGGCATTAAGATCCTTCAAGATAATCTGACATGTCTAGAAAAATGGTCAGCGGAAAATGGTTTGAGGGTTAACCCCTCTAAATGTGCGCATATGTCCATTGGTTCTTCACTAAACTCATCGTATCAGATAGGTTCGATTCAGATAGGCCGAGTGGGTGAATTCAAAGATCTTGGTGTGATGATGACCAGTAGCTTAAAAACTAATGTCCACACTAAATATATTTGTAATCGAGGCTATCGTATTTTATGGATGTTTTTCAAGTCTTTTGATCGGATAAGTCCATCAATGTTCAAGCGACTATTTTGCTCTTATATTCTTCCCATCCTTGAATACGGTTTACCTGTAACTTATCCACAGACTTTAAGGGAATCCCGTGACATTGAGAAGTTATTACGTAAAGGGTCACGAATGATTCCGAATTTCCCCAATTTGAGATATGCTGAACGTTTGACATCTCTACGTGTCGGCACATTGAAATATCGCAGATCGGTTATTGATTTATCAACTGCAGTCAAAATTGTTTTCGATGACTTTGGTGGTCTCTCTAGCTTATTATCCGTGAATGATAGACGAGAAACTCGTGGGCATGTGTGGAAATTAATAAAGCCAAGAACTACAAGAATTCCTGTTCACCATCGATTTGCAACTAGGGTAATTAACGGGTGGAATGCACTAAAGTGCCTTGATATCTCTAGTAGTATATCTAGTGATGCTATCAAGAACGACATCGAAGCCGAAAGAAGGAATTTGCAACTACTATTTGATTGAATTTTTTTTGTTGATGTTTTTTATTTTATTTTATCATGTTTTGTAAGCGACACGAGCTTGTAGCTCATTTGCTTCTGTTTGTTATAATTTTTTTAAAGAAAAATGTATTTTTTGAAAAAGAATAAGAGAAAAATTGTTCAAACATATAAACGATTCATGATTTCAACAGTCAACGAATGTCTTTCTTAACAGCAACCCGGTTCGTCGATCGAGCGTCTCTTATACAATTCGAGGCAGGTTTGCATAAAACAAAACCAATTTTTCTTTTTAGCTTACATCTGTTTGTAATAATAATAAATTTTCAGTCGCTCCTAGCGACCTTCTTCAGGCAAAAAATCAAATATTCAAACAGTAAAATCCTTAAAATTTTACTGTTTGAATTTTTGATTTTTTTTGCCTGAAGAAGGTCGCTAGGAGCGACTGAAAATTTTTAAAATTTTTCAAATAAATTTCCTACCTTGCAATTCTTCAACAGATATCATATATTAATGAAGTTATAATAAAATACATATCATAATTTTAATTTTCTATTGTTACAATCCGGAAATTCAGCTAGTAGTTAATAATAAAGAATTTGTTATAACACCAAAAATAAATGAAATATATGCAAAAGTCAAAACATTCAGTTCAGTAGACAGTTGGCAAACAAAAATTCTTTCTCCAATCTTCAGCGTCTTCCCAACTTTTATGGCTTCGAATCCAGGGGGATCTGAGCCTCCAACTGATCCAACACGCCGCCTTTCGACTGAACCACACGGGGTCTTTCACCCCACGAAGAATCCAATCAACACGGACTATGTTGGGTAAACGAGAGACGAGGAGCTTAAAAAAACCTTAGCCTTTGCTCTGGGAGGCGTCCTCTTGAAAAGAAGACTAATCCCGAGATAGCCCCCAAAGGCGCACCTGGGTTTTCCCATTTAACGACAGATGTTGAGCCCGTTTCAGGGCCCACCTAGCTTTCTTCAGGATACGTTTAAGTCTATCCAGGTCAACTTTCGCCGACCAGTTCACCGTAACGGTGAACCCCAGGTATTTTACTCGACTTGTGAAGGCAAATATGGAGGAGAGCACAGAGAGTGCTAATCTTTTAAGTTTTTGCTTTGTAGCAGGGGTGCCATGAAAGACGACCACCTGCGATTTAGCGGAGTTTAACAAAAGATTGGATGATGGGAGCTAGCCTTTTAATCTTAAAAAGAACCGGCTGATGTCAGAGAATACGTCTTTACACCTGTGTCCGGTAAACAGGGCTTTGGTGTCATCAGCGTTCACCACTAGACGTTGTTCGCGTTTAAATGATTTAAATAGGTTAATGGAGACAGCAAGGTACAAGATAGGAGAAAGTAAGGAACCTTGAGGTACACCCGTAATAGGATAGAACTGACGCGCATCAGGGTCATCTTCATAATAAAATCGCATGGTGTACAGCAGAATCTCCACCCTGTTCACAATTCTTGCAGGCAAACCGAGGGACCTGAGAGTGGAGATTACAAAAGGAATGGAGATGCGGTCAAATGCAGCAGAAAAGTCAAGGAAAACAAGGAAGCAGGGATATTTATTTGATTAGAAAAATCCAATATTTCGACGGCACTACGGCACGTCATCTTCAGGGTTGTAAGAATTTTAATAACCAAGACTTTTTTGTTAAAAAAATGAACCGAGCGATCTTTGACGAACCCATGAAACCCTGGGGGAATTCGATTAAGCCTAATTAAATGGTCCCGGATTTTACGCACAAGCGCTTTTTATATATTTGATAAAATTAAAAATAAAATGAAAATAACAAACAATTATAAAAGGAAAGATAAAATTAATAAAGATATGTATAAAGAACTTACTAAATTAAAGGATAACTATATAATAACAACTATTGATAAAGCTAGTAATAACTTTGTCTTCATATGTAAAAAGCTTTATTATGATATACTAATGAAAGAGGTTAATTCTAATGATTTAAATGTAAATCCAGCATATGAACGTAGTGAGTTGAGTTTAGAAACAATTATTACAAGTCACTGTTCTATAATGGATAAAAAGGGTATAAAGGTTGAATTAGATAATAAAACTATACCTATATTATATTGGAATCCAAAATTACATAAAAATCAAATAAAACCTAGGTTCATATGTAGTGCGTTTAAATGTACATTAAAACCACTTTCTATCTATATGAATAAAATACTTAAAGTAATTAAAGCACATTTTAAAAAATATTGCAAGGTAATCGAAATTAATACTGGTATAAAACACTATTTCAGTATTAATTCTACAAAAGAATTTTTAGAACAGACAAAAGGAATAAATTTTCAAAATATAAATACATACGATTTTAGTACGCTTTATACAAATCTAGATTTAGTAGATATTAAAGAAGCGTTAGTAAAATTAATTAACCTTATATTCGGAAAAAGATATACATATATATGTTATAATAATTATAACGCCTATCTAACAAAAATTAAACCATCAAATAAATATAAAAATATGGATAAAATTAAATTAATAGAATCCTTAAATATTTTTATTAATTAACATTATTTAAAAGTAGGGACATCTATATTTAGACAAGTAAAAGGTGTTCCAATAGGTGGTAATAGTAGCCCAATTATAGCTGACTTGTTTTTAAGCTTTATAGAATATGAATTTGTTCATAACTGTGTAAAAACTAAATCTAAACAATATAAATATATGAAATATATGTTTCGATACATTGATGATATATGTGTATTTAATTCTAATAATTTTTATTCAATTAGTGAGCACATTTATCCAGAAAGCCTTATTCTTAACAAAACCAATATTAATGATAAAGAAGGTGTATATCTAGATATGAACATTAAATTAACATTAACTAAAACTACTATTAATTTATATCGTAAAGATGACATATTTAAATTTACAAGAAACATATTTTTGCATGAGCATTCATGCATACCATATAATATAAAATATAATACATTAAATAATGAAATTTTAAGAATTGCAACAATATGTAATGATATTGGCTTTCTTCAAAATCATTTAAATAATTTAATAGATACATATTTTAAACTAGGTTACTATAAAAATAACATCAAGCAGAAAATAGTAAAATATATAAATCAACACAATAATATAAAGAATAAATTTAAACTCTTAAGTGGCAAATTTTTATGGATGGATAATAAATAATATACTTTGCATTAGAATAAGATACTAGATAGTTATTTCAGAGGAAATACATCATTAGCATGTATTTGGCCCCGCTGCTATGTTGGGTAGAGGAGTTAGGGGCCGAAACCTGATAGCATAGCAGTTCCTCCTGATGACCTCTAATTCTTATAATCCTTTAAATATACAACGTCTGTTATTTATTAGTCAATTCATAAAAATGACGTTTATTTTAAATTTTATTTTTTATTTTTATTTTTTAACTTGATTTAAATTATAGAAAATCTAAAAACAATTATTAATTTTATTATTTAATTATTAAATTTTGATTTAGCATTATTATGTTTTGTTTATTTTATAATTATATAACAATACGTAGACTCAGTTAGCTGATTTAATTCGTAAATCAACACGAGGGCATTTTGAATCGAAATAGGTCGCATATCTTTAGGATATGAGCAGGATTTTTTCTTAGGCATAAAAACTTTCTTACTTATATTGATGCTTGCTACATCGGATGTGGAGGCTAAAAGCATTGTGACGGTCACCTCTCTTCTCTGGTCAACTGTCAGAAGCTGGCATACCCCGAGAAGAAAATGGAGCGATGGATTTAGAGGTGCCAGGAAGTGGACCCCAGGAGTTTTGGATATCTGTAACAGATAAATCCCTACTCCTGAAGTTACCCAATGGCGGGATTGGTTGAGGTGATTGAGTGGCTTCGTAGTTGTGTAGGGCTAGTGACTCCTCTAGAACTTTGTGAAGGCCTACATTCCCTATCCAACCCGATGCTCTATCCTTCCAACAAACAAATATATCATTTGGTCGGCTTCATCAATTATCCTCGTGTGAATTCTTTAATCCTAGATGCAGCACTGTACACTACAATCAGCGTAGGTGGACCTCATCAGCAGTGAGCCTACGCCTACATTTCGTGTTTCGGTCCTTTAATGATCTGCTGAAATTTTCCTCTGCTGCCTTTCAGTAAAAACACACGAGGATAATTGATGAAGCCGACCAAATGATGATACTCGCTCGTGTATGCAATTATTCATTCTACAAACAAATATATCCTTTTTGAAAATCTTACAAAAGAAGACTCAGAAAGGTTAAGACGAGTAATACTCGCCCTATCCCTACCCAGCTAGAACCTATATCTAGTGCATCAGTATTCATTCGAGCGGGTCTGTCTGGCGGAAGCAGAGAGATTAGGGGGGTTGAGCAATCTTGTTAAGACATTGAGTTTTGTCGGAGTGGGATTGTATGAGCGACCTTTATAGGTAGTCGATACAATCGCGGTAGCTTGCAAAGAGAGGTAGGTATTAAATTTGGTAAGACTCTCATTTCTTATTCGGAGAAAGTGTTGGATAGCCGCCTGAAAGAGGGTCACTTTGATCGAATCAAAGTAAAACCTCTTTCGAAGCAACGTATCCTCCTCAATTCTCCAACGATGTAGGTCATGAGAGGTAGATAGAAGTTGGCGCGACTGCTCTGTACAAAGGGGTTTAAGCAACTACCTCGAGTGAAGCAGTAAAATGTCGAGGATTGAATCTGTTGACGTGCAAGTTCTGATTCACTAACCACCATATGGGACGGTGGTTTGTGAATAAGATAACCGTTTCCAGGTCTGCGAAGTGCTGCGTTGTTCCAACGACCAGTTCTGTCGTTGAAGTCCCTAATTATCATGTATCAGAAAACCAATATCGTGACAAATTGTTGCAATTCTTAAAATTTTATTATTTAATGTATTATATTTTATATTATATGGTATGCATGAATGCTCATGCAAAAATATGTTTCTTGTAAATTTAAATATGTCATCTTTACGATATAAATTAAAAGTAGTTTTAATTGATGTTAATTTAATGATCATAACAAGATATATACTTTCTTTATCATTAATATTGGTTTTATTAAGAATGAGGCTACCCGGATAAATTTGTTCGCTTATTGAATAAAAATTGCTAGAATTAAATACACATATATTATCAATATATCGAAGCATATATTTCATATCTTTATATAATTTAAATTTATTTTTTAAACAGTTATGAACAAATTCATATTCTATAAAGCTTAAAAATAAGTCAGCTATTATTAAGCTCGCATTACCACCCATTGGAACACCTTTTATTTGTCTAAATATAACCGTTTCTAGGTCTGCGAAGTGCTGCGTTGTTCCAACGACCAGTTCTGTCGTTGAAGTCCCTAAGTATCATGTATCAGAAAACCAACAAACCTACCTTTAAATAATTTTGATATATTTAAATATTTAAGGATTATAATAATTCCATTTCATCCATGTATTTATATTTACTTGATGGTTTAATTTTTAGTTAGATATGCGTTATAGTTATTATAACATACATATGTATATCCTTTTCCGAATAAAAGATCAAATCTAGTAAAATACAAATATAGCTAATACAAATACGCTTTATACAAATCTAGCTAAATCTAGATTTGTATAAAGCGTACTAAAATCGTGCGTTTTATATTCTGATAATTTATTCCTTTTGTGTTCTTAAAATTCTTTGGTAAATTAATACTGAAATAGTGTTTTATACCAGTATTAATATCGATTACCTTACAATATTTTTTGAAGTGTGCTTTAATTACTTTAAGTAGTTTATTCATATAGGCAGAAAGTGGTTTTAATGTACATTTAAAAGCACTACATATGAACCTCAAGTTTTATTGGATTTTTATGTAATTTTGGATTCCAATATGATTCCAATCACTACATTCATACGTTTTGTCTATATTTAAATAAGTATAATTAACTTCTTTAATCAGTATATCATAATAAAGCTATTTGTATATGAAGACAAATTTATTACTAGCTTTATCAATAGTTGTTATTATATAGTTATGCTTTAATTTAGTAAGTTCTGTATACAGAACTTACTGTATGCTATGTTAAAGTGTGCTTTAAGTATTTTATTCATAAACTAAAAGTGGTTTTAATGTACATTTAAACGCACTACATATGAACCTAGGTTTTATTGGATTTTTATGTAATTTTGGATTCCAATATAAGATAGATATAGTTTTATTATCTGATTCAACCTTTATACCATTTTTATCCATTACAGAACAGTGACTTGTAATAATTGTTTCTAAACTTAACTCGCTACGTTCATATGTTGAATTTACATTTAAATCATTATAATTAACTTCTTTCATCAGTATATCATAATAAAGCTTTTTGTACATGAAGACAAAGTTATTACTTACTAGCTTTATCAACAGTTGTTATTATATAGTTATCCTTTAATAACTTATCCTTTAATAAATACGTGTTAAGGACGTATTTCATCTAATTAAATTTGATTATATTTTATTAACCAGTGATTAATAAATTCTTGATTAAAACTACTTACAATTGCTGAAGATGACGCCAGCTAGGCATCGAAATATTCGGTTAACTAATTTTTGTGATGGTTTTTGCCAGCTTTCTTCAAATTTAAAAGTACTAAATCATGTTTGCATTGACATTGTGAACAACGTTTAAACTAATATTATTATTCATTCAACAAATTACAAAAATTACAAAAATGTAATTTTAATAATTTTGAAAATATTCTTGATCGGTAAGTACTTACAATCGTCCAGCGTTCAGATCGTCCAGCATTCATCTAGATCGAGCCCAGCTAGTTTGGGTTCTCACAAGAACTCCAAGTTACATTAAAAACAATGCTAAGAGGTAAGCCCAGCAGCGTGCGCAAATGTTGCGTGTGTAACGGTCCAGCTGCCAAGTGCAAGAGTTGTCAATACACAAAGCAGGGACGTTCCTGTGTGAATTGCTCAGCATCTTGTTGCTCGAACAGATCGAGTCAGCGTGTTGGGCTTCAAAATGGAATTTGGGCGTTCCTCTCGTTCACAATTGCACTAGCACTAAGCCTATTCCATTGCGTGACCTATCAAGGAGAGAATCAAACTTATGCCGAGAAGGACCAAGTCTGAGCTTAAATGATTTTGATGACGCTATTCTTGTCGCTTACAAAGAAACGTCCAAGTGGTCGCCAAACCTCTATGTTTTACCGTTGTGCAATGCAAGTAATGAATTTATAACAATGTTGGCAGATTTCTATTCGACGGCTGCTTCTTCCATGAATGATTTAAGGCAGATACTAATGACAGCCGTGATTTTCTCTAAAGTCATTTTGCAAAAAACTCCCACGTCAACGACATCGATTTGTAGATCGAATATTAGTCGCAGATTGTCCTTGTGGAGGGATCGTCGATTGAATGATTTATTGTGTGAAGCCCGTATATTGCAACGCGAGAGGGCGCTCCGTTCTCCTAGGCAGAATAGAAACAAAAGTTGGGTGTCAACATTCTGCAGGTTGATGTAACAGGGCAAGACACGGTTAGCCATGACAGTTTTGGCCGACCCATTGAGTGAGTTTCGGATTTTGTCGCCAAATGAGATGGTGGAGAATAAAACTGTAAAGGAAAAACTGATTGAACTCTATTCCAGTGGTGGGTTAATCAATTACGAGGCAGTGTTGAAAGCCCTTTTGACCAATATCGTTGAACATCATCCAGTGCGTTTCTCTGGAATAACGCCATTGGACGTCGTCAAGGCTGTCCGTAGAACTAGAGGTGCTGCCTGCCCATCAGGTATGGATGCCTTTATGTAGCTTAGAATGCTCGAATCTTTTGGCGATAGTTCTAATAAGTTGGCTTCAAGTTTAACTGAGTTTACGATATCTATTGCATTCAACAAGTACAACAAAATGATCTTGAAGCCTTCACGGTCAGCAGGCTAATACCACTTGACAAAAACCGGGAATTCGCCCGATTGGAATCGGTGATGTTGCACGTAGAATAATTGGAAAGATCATAACTAGAAGAATTTCGTTAGATGTGCAGAAGACTGCTTTTCATATTCAACTAGCTGCAGGACAAAAATGCGGTGTGGAATCAGCCATACATCCACTAAAGGACCTTTTCAACGCTGGAGAATCGTCTTGCATATTGCAGTTGGATGCAAGGAATGCATTTAATTCGATAAATCGAAAAGTCGCTCTTAAATACTTAGATTATGTTTGTCCTGCTTTGACGACGATTCTTACGAACATGTACAGCAGCAACCCTCTACTCTGGCTTGGTGATGATGAGATACAATCTTGCGAAGGCTTTACACAAGGCGACCCACTGGCGATGATTGCCTTCAGTGTGTCTTCTATCCCATTAATCCAGAGAATTGAAATTGAAATTCCTGGTGTGTAGCAAATGTGGTTTGCGGATGACGCCCATTTCGTGCTGATGAGCTACTCAAAGTGTGGAACTTAATACGCAATATAGGCCCACAATATGGGGCATAATATTTTTTGAATGAAAATAAGTGCCGATTGTTGGTGCACAAAGGTTGTCACCGAGAAGTTTCACGGTTGTTCGCTGAATCAAACTTACATGTTGTGGATAACGGTCTACCAATTTTGGGATCTGTAATTGGAACGGAGGAATACGTATCGGAGTTTTTGTCCAGTAAGACAGCTAAGTGGATTACAATAATCTTGAACCTAACTCAAGTTGCCAAGGAGAGTCCGCATATTGCATTTACTGCACTTACTCAATTTTTACAGTTTAGATGGAATTTCCTCCGGCGTACATGCACGTTGAATGAGTCTCAGCTGAAGTGCATTTCAAATGCTTTACGTAGAAATCTAACTCCTGCCATCCTGGGCACTTAAATACACTAGGATTTCAACACGATACTGTAAATTAAAAATTACAAGTCATCATTAGTAACTACATATTGCTGCTCTTCATCTTTTTATCAATTGTGATGGGCTCGCGAAACTCGGAGGTTTCGTTCCGTCCGAGTCCACGCGTTGATTGTACTGCAACTCAGTTACTGCCGGGTTTTGTCCTGAAGACCGCATCCCGATTAGTTCCGGACTGATCAGTCTATTGAGGTCTCCATTGATCACCTTTAAGTGTGAACCGGCTGCGTCGTATCTGTTTGTGGGGTCTCTGGATTCGTGAAGATCGTTATCGCATTCGGATAAGTTTGACGAAGTAGGAGAAGCGCGATCGTTGCCGAAAATCTTGTCATCCCCGCTAATTCCTGTTGCTTCTTCTGTATCAGCGAGAGTATTGCCTGTTGGATAGTCGAATGCCGGATCACATATCCCGAAGTTGCCGATCGCAGAGTGCGTATTGTCCAATGAGATGGAAGGGTTACACAATAATTGCGTGTAATTTTGTCCCTTATTGAAATCTGTATTCATTGTCCAGGTAGATGTGTCGTCTTCTTTTCCACAATCACCAAGCGATGTCCTTACTTGATTGTTGCCCACAAAATTGTAACATTCATCAGCCTCGCTGTTTGAAATTTTTCGATCATGATACGAATTCATATTCCGAAGATTGCCTTCTTCATCGTGTCCATCGTGGTTTTCTTTCAGCAGCAGGCAACGCTCGTCGGTCTCAGGAACGTTAAGTTTAATTTGAGTTCTTATTCCCAGATCCACTGCACGTTGAACGGTTTTGACTGAACTGGTCGTCAGTAGAATTGGAGGGCTATTCGGGTATCGCACTTCGAGCTAACAGAACGAGTTTGAGTTGGCCGTTGTTAATTAAGCAACTGGATTTAGTAAAAAGTCTGTTCGATCACGTTGATTATTACAACCTTCCAGACGTGTGTCATCGCAAAAATGGTCTGTATGAGCCGTTCCGTTCTGGAACTCGACCATATCACATATGCCTTGGCTGAAAGTTCGAATCCTAGGTTCGGACGCTGACCTAGGTAGGCTTGTGAAGGGCTGTATATTGTCTAGCGAAGCTAGAATCGCTCTGGCGTTGTTATGCATTAAGGCGATGGACGATCGTTGGAATAATCGAGCAGCAACGATGTTATATTTAATACCACTTGTTTTGCTCATGCGGCCAGCAATACGCCGGATGACGTTAAGGCCGGCATCATTCCACCCCCCCCAAAAAAAAACACTCGATTACTGCCGGTGTGAACTTGTATCCGGCTGCTTCCATTCTTGACCGATATTTACGATCTTTCACATTGTTGGCATAAGCCGCCGCTGCTGCCCCTCCACTTGCGCTCGCGATATCTACGTATGCAACTTGTTGTGGGTGCGTGACTGCGAAGTCAATCGCTTCAGGAGGATCACCGTATATTAGAATATCGGCCGGGCGCTCTTTTACATCAGTCAATAACCCCCGGACCTCCAGGCCAACGTGCATACGTGCAGACTGGGCCGCTTCATAGATGACGTCTCTTATGCCATCGTGCCTCAACCCGCGATGACCACCATATTGGCAGGTAAGGGCGTGAAAACCCAGAAGGTCGGTATCGGAATAGCATCGCCCACACTTATAATTAGGAGGGAAAATCGCTAAACCTAACCACATGCGGCAGAGAACGCAGAATTGTGGTGGGGTTAGATCTAGAGCTTGGCTAATGCTAGGCGTAACCTGAAGCCATGACGCAGCTTTCGAACAGGCTGTCGCACGTAATCTGGCCTAATCCAGATTGTTGGATTCCTCAAGCAGGCGATCGAAGCGCAAACGGTCAATGTGGAAGGACGTTGTGGAACCGTCGGAGCAAATATGTTGGAGGTTATCTTTCACAGTCAATACTGACAATTCTGACAATGCTCCCTCAAACCCGACATATTGGTTAGGTTCTCTGGACGAAATCTCGGAGACAGCTCGGACACTCTTGACAAACGCGTTGCTTGAATGAATTGTAGTATTTCTGAGACCGAAACCACCTAAGCGGAAGGGTAGTAAAGCCTGAATCTTAGCAGAGACAGTTAACTGTGAGGCTGTTAAATTTTCAAAAGCTTTCATGATAACATCATCAAAAGCCTGTGTGAACCCTCTTAGTGTTAATGGTGAAATGGTGCGCATTAGATGACCAATCTTGGAGGCGGACACACAGTGTCTTAGGAGAAGGTAGGCCGACTGGGGATCTGGCAAGTTTGCAATGACTTTAATTTCTTTCGTGAGCCTTGGTAACAAATCCCTGAGCAAGACGTCTTAGATAAAGTCAGTTGAGCCAATTGGTGACCTAAACAGCTGAAAATTGCCTGTAGTGTTGTTAGCCGGAGATGAGTGGCAGAGGTTTGAACAAATTTGAATCGCGTCCGGCACGCCGATAATTTCGGTTTTTGACCAATTAAGATGAAGTTTGAGTGTGAGGAAGTCAATACTCAAGGTGTTGAGGGACTGAGCGATTGCCTGTGGACTTCCACCGATTATCCCATCATCCAAATACCATTGATTGTATACAATGCCAGGGATATTCGAGATTTTCGAGATTGTGTTTTGAATCGCTAACGAAAAAGCATTGGAGATAGCGAGTCGCCCAGTTGTACTCCCTCTGATGATAGTAAAGGTCTAAACTGACCAAATCGTAAGGGGGAAGGCGATTTTAAGCAGAAAGATATCCACGAAGACAGCTCTGGAACATTACTATTAACGGCGGAAATGATTGATGATCTGCTAATACTATTAGAGGCGTTTGACAGGTCGACCTTAGCCCACACCCAATCGGGATCATTTGATCGACTATGATGAGTGCGAGAGACGTTATGAACAATCATATCTACTGCATTTCGTGAGGCAACTCCGAGTTGTGTGGGAGCAAAGAATGATGCGAAGCGGTTCCTTAAGCGAGAGCAGGCACACTTTGAACATAAGCGTCGTAACGTCTCACCCACCGCTACTGGTCGAATGCCTCCATCCTTTTTGGGGAGGCCGAAAATATTTGCGCCTGCAATGAAGATAGCTAAAGAATTTGGAGCAGAACCTGAAAGTAGGTGATTGACTAGATGGGTGAGTGTGTCCAGCAAATTACCGCCGGAATCGGCCTCAATCATATCGTGAAGATGTTCTGACCTGAGTGCAAAACAACCTGGACCGGTTGACGAAGGAAATGACTCAATTGCCCGCAAAACCGTGATTCGATCAACGTTGAGTGGTCGAGTGTGTGAACGCAACAACGCCGGTAAGTCTCCCAAAGCGACTCCATGTTGAGAACAAACTCTCTGTGATGACGGGTGCAGAAGCTCTAGTTTACGACGTGTGTCAGTTGATGGGGAAGCCAGCCCTGTAGAAGCTAGCCTTTGAACCGCTTTCCTGAAATTCCCGCGTCTAGTCAATGATATTGCTGCGGATATATGGTTGGAAGCTGTAGGGTTATCTGGCGTGACTATAAGACGTAGTTCCGAAGCGATTTCATCGAAAGTAGCATTACTAAATTTATTCAAGCGTTGGAGTATCAGTTTTGCAGAGTCCGGGCGAGATCTGTTTAGGACCTTATTCGACGCGCTGAGGTGAAAGCAGATTTTCGCCATGATTAGAAAGCGATCCCATGATGCCGTGTCGTTTTGACGTAGAGCCTGCTTTATTAAGTCTGTAAACATCGCAGCCGCTCTAGCCCTCGTCTTCCTAGGGAGGCGGAAAATGGAAGACGCTTTGTGACTCCATACATCGTTGACAATACCAAGAGCCGACGCTGATGTGCATTTTATTATAACATCGTGAGGAGGGATGTAAGTGACGGACCCTGGATCTTCATGGCAAGAGTGCAAGGAAATCTGATCGCTGACACCGTTCGTGACGGTGTTCGGGATACTCATGCCCGAGCCAGCACATCGTGCACCATTGTGTTTATGGTATCTCAATTTACCAGTGCAATTGATAGTAATGACGCGAAGACATGTTAGACAAAGCTGTTTCGTCATTGATAATTGGTTTCGTTTTGCACTTGATGACGAATATCCTTTTAAGATATTTTCGGTGTTAATCATCAATAATCTCTGTTTGAAGAAGGATTTGCTACCAGGTGAAATTGTATCGTTGTTCGAAATCAGCAGTAGATTTTTGTATCTACTTTATATTGTAATTTGATGGAATTTTGTATTCCAAAAGCAATTGTATGTTTATTAGAAACCAAAAATTTTTAAGGTCAAAGAAACCACTTGATGACGAATATCCTTTTAAGATATTTTCGGTGTTAATCATCAATAATCTCTGTTTGAAGAAGGATTTGCTACCAGGTGAAATTGTATCGTCGTTCGAAATCAGCAGCAGATTTTTGTATCTACTTTATATTGTAATTTGATGGAATTTTGTATTCCAAAAGCAATTGTATGTTTATTAGAAACAAAAAATTTTTAAGGTCAAAGAAACCAAAAAAATTTTCCTGGGCACTTACGTGGACGAAAGGCTCGAAAACATTATTCAGCTTCCCTTCCGATTTGGAGGTCTTGGTATTGCACTCCTTCATTGAAATATGGAAGTAGAGTATAATTGTTTGCGAGAGATGTGTAGATCTTTGTTGGAAGACGCCACAGGTGAAAACCTTATGCGGGCTCAGGAGGTTATAGCATCACGCTTACGTAGTGAAATGGAGGTGATTCATAGGTTGAACTTGTCAGCTGCCCAATTAATGTGTGAACCAGAATCCGTCATATTGGATTACTCCGCGTGAAAAGGCGCTTCGACATGGCTTTCGTCTAAACCCATCGTAAATCAGGGTCAGCTTTCAAATAAGCAGCAATTCCAGGATGCCGTGGAAGTGAGGTACGGTCTTCGACCGACAGACGTACCATCACAGTGTTCATGCGGAGAGAATTTCGATGTTACGCATTCATTGGCTTGCCAAAGTGGTGGTATGCCGACAATTCGTCAATATGTTATTCGTGATATTTTGGCGAATGAATGTCATACGTGTGTAGCAATGTTTCAATCGAGCCCGGCCCCCAGCCAGCTCCAAATTGACTCATTTTTGAGGCTCAAGGCACATCTACAGATATAGGAGCGCGTCTCGATATTGGTTGCAGCGGTCTCTCAGGTGATAAAACGGAGCGATCCTTATTAGACATTTGCATATTTAGTCACCTTGCTCCGTCATATTCATCGAAACCAATCTCGAATCACTTCCGTTATCACGAGCAGCGGAAATTTTCCAGGTACGGCGAAAGTGTCGAGAATGGAGAATGCTGTTTTCATTCCTGTGATTTTTGCAACAAATGGTGGAATGGGTCTATCCGCGTCAGTCCTTTTGAAACGAATTGCGATGCTATCTTCTTTGCGTCGATAATTTACGTACAATGAGAGCATTCGTTCTATTAAAACTAAAATCGGTTTCGCCCTCGATAAGATGACCTTTGCCTGCATTCGGGGTGATCGTTCCACACGAGGGCATCCAATTCGACGTTGGACTGCATCGTAATTTTTTGTGTTTATCTAATAATATTATTAATTTTATAACTGGGCCCATTTGCGGGTAACCGTGAAATGTGTAATTTTCGAATAATTATGGAATAATAAAAGACAAAAATGTAATTTAAAATTACACAAATTTATGTGAGAAAGTTTGAAATCATTTATTTATTATTTTACAACTGTCATTCATACAATTTGAATATAAAAAACAACGCTTTCTATTTAGTAGTTCACCCGCTTGGAGATATAGCTTTCAATTCTATATCATATATTAGCGTGGTGGTTTTGTCGGTAAAGCCACGGTCACCATTGGACGTCTTACTTTCAGATGGCGGAATCGTAAGTCTACGCTTACCGCCAACTCTCATACCAACTATGCCAACACTCCATCCCTTCATCATTGAGTTGTCATTCAGAAAAAACGCCAAAGGCTTGCCTTCGGTATGCTTACTAAACACCGTTCCATCTTCAGTTTTTCCGGTATAGTATATGTGAACCCTGCTAGTCGATTCAGCCTCCTGACCCTTGCCAATTTTTAGTTCCTCAAAACTTGTTGTTTTCTGTTTCTTGTTTTTAGAAGTATTCTTATTAACCTTCTTTTTTCTTTTGATCTGTTTTTCGTTAACAGCTGGTTCCTCTTCAATGTTATCATCATATTCATCATTATCAAATATACGGTCGTCATTATTTGCACGATCGTTATCTTCATTTTCATCGTCATTATACAACGAAGACATGCCTGACAGTTGTTTAAAAAAATTTCTAAAATCTTTATTTTCATCATCAAGTGTACTCGATTGATCTTCATATGAATCTTTGAACATAGAATATCCTGAAAGATGAACTTGATAATGCTTTGCTCTATTATCTGCACAGGAAATATGAAATTTAACACTTTCACCTGAGGAAAAATTTAGGTTAAGGGGTTGCTGTAGTATAGTCATCGGATTTAGACAACATAGTAAGAACATATTTTCTTTGTATTCAAGTATAACTTTAACAGTACATGCTTCAGAACGATCTAGTCTTGATGGATACTCTGTCAAATACAAGACAGCCATTGATATGTGAAACGGTGATTGGACGACCTGTGAATACTTTTTACCAACTGACATAGAAATACCCCAAAATGCACCCGTTGATGATTGTTCATCAGATTCCATTTGAAAACAAGCGCGTTTCTAGAAGAATATTAACAATGTATTTTAAAAATTAAAAATATCGTATAGAGTAATCAAAAGCAAACATCAAATGAAAATTGTTCTAGTAATTTATAATGTACTTTAGAGAAACGAGCAAAATAAAGACTTTAATAAACCCAAGACTATCTGAGCTAAGTTTTGAGCTTATCACATTACAAATTAAGAAACTATCATATAAGAAATTATATTTACTCTTGATGAATCTTTATATACCTATAATAGAAAACACAAATACATAAATCGAAATAAAAGATATAAATCGAAAAGGTTGCGATAGACCCAACCTAAAGTGATAGGTTAATGACAACAAATTACAAGGCGGGTAAATTCTACATGCTAGCAAAAGTTCATTAAGATATATCACCCTGCTCTGGACGGCCGATATTCAGTTGTATCGGTACTCCAACTGAAGCTTTATCACGGTTTGTTCATTCGAAATCACGACCTCTTTTAACAATAGTACCTGCATACTTGTAGTATAGACGATTTTTTCAGACATTTGAAGTGATAAAGAAGACAATCTAGTAGATGCAGTCACCTTAAAATTTGAGAAATAAACAACATACAATTATAATTTACTAATTGACATATTATTATGGGAAAGAGAAAGCTAACTAAAAATGTCGACCAGCAACTCAAGTCCGTCAAGGAAACTTACATCGAAAAGTAAATTGGATGCGACAACAAGAACTGCAATGTTTGGAATCACGTTGCCATTCCAGTTACTACCGAGGACAACGTTTAAGGACGGAATTTCCTCTACGGCTTCTGTCGTGCTGCCCTCGTAGGTAAGTTCATGAAGCATGACCACTCATACGATAGAGACGTTCTGGAGGCTAACGAAGCAGAGTTGTCTCAATAAATAAACTTAATGATGTCTCTCAGTCGACTCAGACTGCTGTTATACATGGATCAAACGACAAAATATCTTCAAAGTTATCGTCGTCATCCGTTTGCTTACTAACTCCTTCGCCATATTTGAATCCCGTTCTTGAAACTTCTCACTCACACCCCTCCTTTTACTACGGATAAAATTTAACTTAATCTTCATCTTCCTAACAATGCAAACAGTAAAGGTCTTCATCTCGTACCTCATTTTTCCTATACTCCCCACATATCATACCTCTTTCTTCACTTCACCTACTCCTTACTCTATCTCCATCGTATTAGTTCTCAATAATTTAAATCCTTCGTCAAAATTATCTCCAGTAACATCTCTGATCAACCGATTCAACAATCCACTTGTGTCACACATGCTCCAATCATATCACTTATCAATAATTTACATCCTTCTGTCAAAATCATCTCCAGTAACATCTCCTATCAACCGATTCAACACTCCACTCCTGTCACACATGCTCGAAACTATCGTAAATCTTTACTTAGCACCCCTGTCATTGCATGGTTTATCTGCTCTTATGCCTCTACTCCTACCAGGTCTGTCTGTCCACCACTTCCACGTAATTGTTTTTTCGCGCGATCGATGCATTATGATATGTAACATAAAGCTTCTAGAATCTGCTTCTCCTCAATGTCGCCTCAATGATAATGCATCTGCTTTTAAGTCGATCTTCTCAACCATTCTTCCTGATGATAATCCATCCCTTTTCAATAATATCGCTTCCGCATCTTTTATCCGTTTAAACAAATCCACTAAATCCAACCATCTCAGTCATCTACTCCTAAACATCGTTTCCAACATAGTTCACATGCATCCTTGGTACTCTCCAAACGTTTTAAACTTCCTACCACTTTGTCTACTTGTCGTAACTTTCCTGACCGCTCCCCCCAGAGCTATTCCATCTTCGTCCCGTTTCGGCTGATGACGTTTCTTCGGTTCTGATGTAATTATATAATAAAACTTCTCCTTCTGACCCAAATCCTACCAACTTGCTTAACAAAATCTGCTCATCTATCTCACCCTTCCTAACCACTTTGTTCAACTTGTCAATCCGCAGCCGAACATCGCCGTCCTACTTGAAATAGGCCACTGTTCGCCCTCCCATCAAAAAGCAATCTCTCGACACTTCACTACCATCTTTGTACAGCCCTATATCCCTTCTTCCAACCCTCTCTAATCTCATCGAGCGTCTGGTTCTCAAGCAATTTAATACATTTATTTTCCTTCAACTTATTTCCTCCCTTCCAAGCCTCTCTTCGCTATAATCACTCTAGTGAAATTGCATGTCTTAAAGTTTATAACGACTTACTCATATCGCGCGATCAAAAATTATGTAGTGTCATAGTTTCTCTCGATCTATCATCTGCTTTCGACATTGTCGATCACTAGATTCTTCTACATCGTCTTCGTCATGATTATGGCTTCTCTTTACACATTGTGGCTTGATTTTCTTCATATCGATCAAACCGTACTTTTCGCGTTTGCTCTAACTCTTCTCTATCCCATCCTTCTTCCATCCCGTCTGGTGTTTCACAAGACTCCGTATTAGGCTCTGTGCTTTTCTCTCTTCTTCTCGGTGATTTGTCTTCTATTTCTCATACATTTAACTTCCGTGTTACACAAATATGCTGATAACATTCTTATCTATGTTCACGCACCTGCTTATCGTATTCATTATCTTAGTGTTTCGTATTCCAACTGTCTTGGCTCAATTCTTAATCATCTTTCTTCGCTTCGTCTTACTCTGAATCCTAATAAATCCAAAATGATGTTGACCTTCCTCAACGCCCCGGCTTAGCACTTAACTCTGTATCACTAAATTCTACAATTCTTCCTATCGTTGACAATCCCGTTTTCTTAGGCTTCCATTTCGACAACCGACTTTCACTTAAACCTTTCGTTAGAGATAAAGTACGCTCATCTATCTTGATTATCCGCAACCTGCGCCAAATTCGTAGATTGATCTATTTCCCTTCTTGTATGACTTTCATATCTTTTCTCCTTTCCAGAGACTTGATTACTGTATTAGTCTATTTTCCAACTCACCTAAATCCACTCTTCTTTATGTAGAACGCATAATCAACGCAGCCGTTCGAGTTCTCCTCCGTCTTCTCGTTTTGATCATACATCCTACCATCTTATTTCTCTCGATTTGCTTACCATTGATTGTCGTGTTCAAATTCGTCTTCTTATCATTGCTTTTCGCCTTATAACTTTTCATACCTCTTCATTTCTCAATCTTCCTTTTCTCGATAATTCTCGGCCTGTTTACTGTTCCTTGCGTTCCCGTACTTCCCTTCTTTTACATGTCCTAAACTACTCTACATCTTTTGGCTTCCGCTCCTTTGTTGTGGATGCTCCTCTCTCGTAGAATCATTTGCCCATTCATATTCGCCAATCAACATCAATGATGTGTTTCAAACGCCAAATCTAATTCAATTTCAACAATTAACTAATTAATCTGTGATTTTTACTAAGTTCTTTTTTGTTAGTGGTCTTGTAAGCGTGCAGTCGGCCCTCATTTGCCACGTTAAATAAATAAATTATTATAAAAAAATTAAAGAGTTGAAATTTTGAGTTTAAACATTCTTGATAACTAATCAAATCAGCTAACTGAGTCTACGTATTTAATATAATTATAAACTACACAAAACATAATAATGCTAAATCAAAATTTAATAATTAAATAAAAAAATTAATAATTGTTTTTAGATTTTCTATAATTTAAATCAAGTAAAATAAAAAATTGAAATATAAAATAAACGTCATTTTTATGAATTGACTAATAAATAACATACGTTGTATCAGAATAAGAATTAGAGGTCATCAGGAGGAACTGCTATGCTATCAGGTTTCGGCCCCTAACTCCTCTATCCAACATAGCAGCGGGGCCAAATACATGCTAATGATGTATTTCCTCTAAAATAACTATCTAGTATCTTATTCTAATGTAAAGTATATTATTTATTATCCATCCATAAAAATTTGCCACTTGAGAGTTTAAATTTTTTCTTTATATTATTGTGTTGATTTATATATTTTACTATTTTCTGCTTGATGTTATTTTTATAGTAACCTAGTTTAAAATATGTATCTATTAAATTATTTAAATGATTTTGAAGAAAGCCAATATCATTACATATTGTTGCAATTCTTAAAATTTCATTATTTAATGTATTATATTTTATATTATATGGTATGCATGAATGCTCATGCAAAAATGTTTCTTGTAAATTTAAATATGTCATCTTTACGATATAAATTAATAGTAGTTTTAGTTAATGTTAATTTAATGTTCATATCTAGATATACACCTTCTTTATCATTAATAATGGTTTTGTTAAGAATAAGGCTTTCTGGATAAATGTGTTCACTAATTGAATAAAAATTATTAGAATTAAATACACATATATCATCAATGTATCGAAACATATATTATATATATTTATATTGTTTAGATTTAGTTTTTACACAGTTATAAACAAATTTATATTCTATAAAGCTTAAAAACAAGTCAGCTATAATTGGGCTACTATTACCACCCATTGGAACACATTTTACTTGTCTAAATATAGATGACCCTACTTTTAAATAATGTTAATTAATAAAAATATTTAAGGATTCTATTAATTCAATTTTATCCATATATTTATATTTACTTTATGGTTTAATTTTTGTTAGATAGGCGTTATAATTATTATAACATATATATGTATATCTTTTTCCGAATATAAGATTAATTAATTTTACTAATGCTTCTTTAATATCATTTGGTCGGCTTCATAAATTATTATCGTGTGAATTATCATATTAATCATATGAATTAATCATAGATGCAGCACTGTACACTACAATCAGCGTAGGTGGACCTCATCAGCAGTGAGCCTACGCCTACCTTTCGTGTTTCGGTCCTTTAATGATCTGCTGAAATTTTCCTCTGCTGCCTTTCTGTAAAAACAAACGATACAGTTTGTAAGGAAAGCATTTCCACTTGTGCAAACTGTACGTTGTTTCCGTCTTTTGTAACAAAAAGACGGAGCTAGCACTACAGTTGCCGGAAACAACCGACAATCTGTCTTTTGAATTTTCTTGACAGGAAACCGGAATCTGCCAGGTTAATTGAATGAATAATTGCATACACGAGCGAGTATCATCATTTGGTCCGCTTCATAAATTATCCTCGTGTGAATTCTTTAATCATAGATGCAGCACTGTACACTACAATCAGCGTAGGTAATATCTAGCTTCTTTAATATCTACTAAATCTAGATTTGTATAAAGAGTACTAAAATCGTATGTATTTATATTTTGAAAATTTATTCCTTTTGTCTGTTCTAAAAATTCTTTTGTAGAATTAATACTGAAATAGTGTTCTATACCAGTATTAATTTCGATTACTTTACAATATTTTTTGAAGTGTGCTTTAATTACTTTAAGTATTTTATTCATATAGACAGAAAGTGGTTTTAATGTACATTCAAACGCACTACATATGAACCTAGGTTTTATTGGATTTTTATGAAATTTTGGTTTCCAATAAATATAGGTATAGTTTTATTATCTAATTCACCCTTTATACCCTTTTTATCCATTACAGAACAGCGACTTGTAATAATTGTTTCAAAACTCAACTCACTACATTCATATGTTGAATTTACATTAAAATCATTAGAATTAACCTCTTTCATTAGTATATCATCATAAAGCTTTTTGCATATGAAGACAAAGTTATTACTAACTACTCTACATGTCAAAAAATTACTACTGTTATAGAACAGTGACTGTTACTGTTATAGAACAGTGACTTGTAATAATTGTTTCAAAACTCAACTCACTACGTTCATATGTTGAATTTACATTAAAATCATTAGAATTAACCTCTTTCATTAGTATATCATAATAAAGCTTTTTGCATATGAAGACAAAGTTATTACTAACTACTCTATATGTCAAAAAATGACTCGTGGACGTCCGACAAATGAAAACTTATGCTGCACATGCAATGGTCCAGCCGCTAGGTGCAAGGGTTGCCGATGTGCCAAAGCAAAGTCGGTATGATTAAACTGTCGTGCTTTGAAATGACAAAATCGATCGAACAAGATTGATACAACTATAGTTCAAGACTTGTTGTTAAATAACATTAAAGAAAGTGCGGCTAATTATGACTTAAATAGTTGCAATAAATTGTTTAAATAGTTGCAATAAATTACATTCTGGATATTCTTGATTATAACTAACTACTTACACTGATTACTACTGAAAATCGGATAACTACGAAGTGACATTGAAGACACCAGTAAGCTCGGCTCCATAACATAGTAAGCTCGAAAATTGTCTACAGTCAAAAATGACTCGTGGACGTCCGACAAATGAAAACTTATGCTGCACATGCAATGGTCCAGCCGCTAGGTGCAAGGGTTGCCGATGTACCAAAGCAAAGTCGGTACGATTAAACTGTCGTGCATTGAAATGACAAAATCGATCGAACAAGATTGATACAGCTATAGTTCAAGACTTGTTGTTAAATAACACTAAAGAAAGTGCGGCTAATTATGACTTAAATAGTTGCAATAAATTGTTTAACGATTACAAATAAAATTGCATACTTCTTATGAAGAGGTTATTACTCGGAATTCAAATTTATTTATGTTTCCTAAGTGTAATGCAAGTCATGAATTTATTGAGATGGTCGTGAATTTAATTGAGCACTTCTCATCATTCGCATACGGTGACGTTCCATCGTTGAAGGTATTAATAGTTATGTTTCAACTTATTCTACAGAACGTTCAGTCAAGAAAAATATCAGTTCTAAGAAAAACCCTCGAGAGACGTTTGTCAATGTGGAAAGCCAGTGAATTTGAGTTACTGATGGACGAAGCTGCATACCTACCGAAGAACACAACGAGAATGTGTAAATCAATAGGAAACCTTCATAATAAAATCGTAAAATTAGTAAAATATGGAAACATTAGACAAGCAACAAATCTTCTTGAAGCAAGATCTGAAATATCAGCACAAATCATGGACTTAAACGATCATAATGATACATGCACGGTCAGAAAGAAATTAAAAGAACTACATCCAAATGCAACAGGCATAGATGTATATGAATTATCACATGGTCTCCTTTATCGTCATGTAGAGAGCCATTACATTAGATTCGCGAAGAACACAGGTGAGGACGTAATCAGAGAATGTAAAGCCACACAAGGTGCTGCTGGTCCGTCTGGTACAAATGTTCAAATGTGGAGATCATTTCTGATGAACTTCGGAAAGGAATCTGTCAAACTTGCAAACAACGTTGCGGCCATGACGACAAAAATTGTATCACACAATATCGATCCAATTTTTATGACAGCTCTAATAGCAACGCATCTAATATCGTTGAATAAATGCCCGGGCATCAGACCCGTTTGAATCGAGGAAGTTCTGCGGCGTATATCAGGAAAACTTAACAATAGAATATTAAAAAATGATTAATTATTAGTGGAAAGAGTGAAGTAAAATATTTATTAAATCGATTTTTCAATAGCCTACTGCTATCATCTTCAGGAGTAAATGTTACAAAATATTTTTATAACTTAAGTATTTGCAAAGCTGTCAGCTGCATATTTCGCTTGGCGCAGCAGAACAAAAACGTCAATTGTACGTTTTACATTGCGCAGCTGATCAAACGACTAGATGTGCTCCTTATTAAAAATCACACAAAGAAGGAATATATATATTTGTATATAAAAGATTTTCTAATATTTTCTAATATATATTTGTATATAAAAGATTTTCCTCAATTAGAAAATCTTTTATATACAAATATATAAAAGAGTCCACAATAGACCTTGAGGGGCAATTATATACTCGAAATACCCACTATATATATTTTTATATATTAATACTCGGATTTTAAGTCAAACCGGAAACACAAAGATATCGTTTTATTCAAGCTTTCGACCAACTAGTGGCCTTCTTCAGGAAAATAATATTGTAAATAGTTATTTGTTAGCAGCTTAGAATTTCAGTTTGAAATTCTAAGCTGCTAACAAATAACTATTTACAATATTATTTTCCTGAAGAAGGCCACTAGTTGGTCGAAAGCTTGAATAAAACGATATCTTTGTGTTTCCGGTTTGACTTAAAATCCGAGTATTAATATATACAAGTATCCGTCAAAGGATCCCGGAGCTGATTTGAATAAATAATCTAAACTATATATATATATATATATATATATATATATACTCGTTGAATAGTTTGAAATTGCAACACCGGCTTAGCAACAAAAAGATAGCTAACGTTTAGGCCTGAAGGCCTTTTTTAATCTACAACACGAAAAAGACAAATGAAGTTCCAATCAACAAAGTCAAACAAGAAAAAAACAAATCTCTACGTAATACCCAAATCCCATCCGTAAACATGCTCTTTATTTAACCCATTTGGTGTATCCGTTAGCAGCTGCCCAATCCATCTCTTCCCTAAACGTCGTCTATCTTGCGTATCGCTTACGCCGTGTTCAATGACGGAGTAATCGAATACATCTTCATCAGTGTTGTGTGTCGTTAGGCAGTTGAGAACAATCGCATCGCGTTCTTTTGATTTCTTCTTTAGATCACTCCTTCTGTTGTTCAAGCGCCGGTTCATCGTCAACCCCGTCTCACCCACATATTGTGCGTTGCACACTTTACAACGCGCTACGTACACGTCCCCCGCAGAATTGCACGATGTATTTGCCTCTATGGAATACTTTAGGCCCGTACATGTGCTTTGAAAAACCTTAGTTTCACTTATATTTGAGCAGCATTTTGCTCTAGGTCTTAAGCATCGTCTACAACCATAATGTACTCGAGACTCTGTAGATGTCTTCAACCTCGACGATGTGAGTAAATTTCTTAACTTGTTCTTCGCAGAGAAAATGACCCTAATACTCTTCTCATTTTTACCAAATTTCCAACTCATCGCTGATACTGTGCCAGATACTAACCTCGGTAAACCGCTAAGTGCGTTGTGGTATGGTATGCACATCATGCAATCGGCTGTCTTACTTGTGTCACTTTTCGCAGCGTACATCCGAGTGAATGTAACGTTAATCGATCGATTTACTTCGCGATGAGTGTATCCTCTCATTAGCATTTCATCCCTAATGCGTTGTATCCACTTTAGTCTGGAGCTGGCAGTGTTGCATATCCGCAGCACCCTTAGCATTTCATTGATTAATGTTTTTCTTTTCATGTAGAACGAGTGTGCACTTCGTGGATGTAGAAACACCTTTTGATCACTGTCTTTGCGAAACATCTCGGTAATCAATTCTCGCCTTATTTTATTGACTGAAATTGACACATCCAGAAAGTTAACTGGATGGCTCCGGTCTACAGTGAAGTTTAACGAGCAGAAATTTTGCCGTCGCTCTATGAACATCGTCAGAGCTTCCTCGTTGTCCTGCCACGCTATAAAAATATCATCAATATATCTCGATGATATCTTGATGATATGGGGTAATATTGGATATTTGGTTGATATGATGATTGCAAGTAGAATTTTGCAATATCTCATCCCCTGTTGTACACTGATCCATCATGCAATCGCTTACTTCGAGTCTCTTGTTGTAAACATTCACAATTGACCCACTAGAATGGATAGTTGAATTTGATAAAACAGGAGTGCTGTTATTGAATGTATTTGTTAATGCATCTTTGGAATTCATGTTGCACTGACAATGATCTATATTTTGGATTGCTTTTCTAAAACAATTATTTCCTCTTTTAGTGATTGAATGCACAGGAAAGCGCAAAATCCACACATACATGACCTACTAGAATTATAATTTAATTCAGTAGCGATTGTAATAGTTGACCAGCGTCGACAATCATCAGAGTCACACTGTACTTGATAACAGTGTGATAAATGTGATTAATGATAAATAGAACGGCAAAACGATCAATCACATTAGTTCTAAAAATGGCACCCCCACATTGTCATATATACTAAAAAATGCCCAAAATAAAAAATAAATTTAAACATAAATCTAATTTTAACAAGGATGGTGTTGTATATAAAATTCGTTGTGATGGTTGTAATAAGATCTGTATTGGTTGATCAGTACAAGGATTATCTAAGCGTATTGACCAGCATAGATACTTGATTAAGAGAGGAACAGGATCTGGGGCTGTAATAGACCACTTATTGAATAGTAACCATATAATAGATTTTGAAAAAAGTCAAATTATTTCAGTAGAAAACAACGCTTTAGAAAGAAAAATATAAGAAGCTTATTTTATGCACAAAAATAGAAATATACTGATACCCAATAATAAACCAGATATTGAATTAATAACAAATATTTTATTATTGTAATTCTATTTTTTGTATTGATTTGGTCGTTGTTTTATATTTTTTCTTTGTAGGCAGTTGACAGCTTTGCAAATACTTAAATTGTAAAAATATTTTGTAACATTTACTCCTGAAGATGATAGCAGTAGGCTTTTGAAAATTCGGTTAAATAAATATTTTACTTCACTCTCTCCACTAATAAATAATACAATATGAGTGAACAATCAATTTATAATAAAATAAAAAAAAACTTGATTTCAGTGTGCAGCCTCGAACAAATGTGTGCAGGTCAAAGATGTGGTGCTGAGTTTGTAATTCATTCGATCCGTAAAGCGTTTAATGACTCCGCGGATATGTATATTTTGAGTATAGACGCCAGAAATGCATTTAACTGCGTTAATCAGATGCTGGCCCTTAAAAATATGGATTACGTATGTCCTGCTTTTCACTCGATCTCGATTTTAACTGATCTAGCATTGCTGAGTCAATGAGAGAGGACAATTTTCCCTGTACTGTCGACACAACGAATTTAGTTGAAACTTACTCTAGTGCGTTTTTTGATGTGATGAATCCAGGAAAAGTACTAGCATCCAGATCAAGAGAAGTTGCGACAGCTTGAGTGCTTGCTATAAAGGCTGCTGAACAGTGTTTCAGAGTACTTCTCAGACCGAGTCAGCCCATTTTTAGAGGAAGTTCAGCTTGACACTTTTCCTTGGTTGAAAGTTGAACTGATGTGATTATTCCAAGTGCGCGCATAACTGCCTCGTCGAACCGATGGCAGAAGTCGTCCATAAACCGGAAGTCAACGTTTCTCATGTAAAATGCCACTCTAGGGGGCTGACGCGCAGTGTCGCAAAATCAAATAAGCTACATGAGCATCAGGAATTGATGTCACGAGATCTATATCGTGGAGGAGTTTGGGCATAACCTTTTCGAGCATGAACGACTTGACAAAATCAGGCGAGCCAATCGGACAACCGAGTAGTGAAAAATTGCGACCACTCACAACTGTACAGGATTGCTGACAAGTATTGTTGATGGATTGAATATCGTCTGTGATTCCTGTAAGTTCCGTCTTACCCCAGTTAATGGACAATCCAATCATTGAAAATTCTGAGAAGATAAAATTCAGTGCAAGAGCAATGGCATTTGGGTTGCCCCCAATGATGCCATCATCCAAATACCATTTGTTGAAATAAATGCCCTCCATATTGTTAAGCTGTGCAAGTACTGGGTGGATTGCCACAGAGAACAGTAGAGGGCCTAAGGGGTCACCTTGTTGAACTCCTGATTCAGATTTTAGGTATTGCGAGCCGAAACGGAGATAAGTGGGGTGATCGTAGCACCAACGTACCCACGCTGCCATTTGAGGAATTTGGGATTAAATTGCTCTCAAGAAAATACGCCTGTCAATAGTGTTAAATGCGTTCGACACGTCGATTTTTGCCCACGTCCAATTTCCCAATTCAGGCATGTGTTCGTTCGTGCGGCGGACCTGATGGATTATGTTGTCAATGCCGTTCGGTGTTGCAACGCCCATCTGTAATGGTCTGAGAATCGTTACGAACTCACCTCTTAACTTCGAACAAACACACTTTGAGCATATTCGTCGGAGTGTATCTCCAATTGCAATGGGGAGAATACCTCCGTTTGGCTTTTCTAGAGCGATGAGGTTCGCGCCTGCCAAGAAAGGAGCAACTTGTTGTGGTAAATCACCTGCCACCATGTTGTTTATCAATTGCGTTAAGCGTGAAAGAAGTGTTTCTGAAGGATCGGCGAAAATGAGGTCCTGCAAGTGTTCGGGCCTCAGTCCAAGACAACCAGACGATGATGCTGCGGGGAAAGAAAATACAGCGTCTTTTACGGTATCACTGTCAAAAAGAATAGGCTGACTATTACAAAGGTATGAGTGATGTATGTCTTTACCCGCGGGGTGCAAGTGACCCAGCCGCTGTCGAACTTCATCAGTGGGTGAAATATATCGGGAAGAGGATAAACGTTGCATGGCCTTACTGTAATTACCCCGTCTTGCCAAATCTATTGACGACATCATTGTACTAGTGTGAGCAATAACAGTGTGTACTACTTGAGTAATACTGATTTTTTGCGAAAAATAATATCAACATAGAGACAGAAATTTCGATTATTAGGAATTTACATAAAAAAAGGATTTATTTTAACGTGGCAAATGCGTGCCAACGCACGCTTACATGACCGCAACAAAACAAAACTGTAAATCAGGTGTCGAGAAAGTGTGAACGGAGGAGATGTTTGAATGTGATAAAGGAGGGAGCGCGGCGGACGTCGAGAGGGAGTTGATTCCAGGCGAGTGAGGCGTCGACGAGGAAGGATCGGAGACCGTAGTTGTTGGAGTAATTAGGAACGTGGAGTAAGAGGGTATAATAGAAACGAAGCGATAGCGAGGTGGGGCGAGTATCGTCTAAGAAAGGAAGGTTGATGAACGATGGGGAGCCGACAACGATGAGACGAAAAGTAACGAGAAGGCGGAGTTTGATGCGGATGTGAATGGTGGGCCAGGAGAGTTGGGCAAAATATGTGGATGTGTGGCCTAAGCGAATAAGACGAAAGAGCACTCAAACGGCGGTGTTGATTATTCGTTGTAGGGGTAGGATGATGGATTTTGGAGAATTGGCGAAAAGGCAAAGGCGGTAATCGATTTTAGGAAAAAGAAGCTATGAAAGAAGATACATACAAGAACGGAAGTCGATAAAAGGCAGACACGGCGGATATCACGGAGAATTAAGTTAGATGAGCGGACCTTGTCACGGACGAAGGGTTTAAGGGAAAGGTGATCATCGAAATGGAAGCCTAAGAAAGTGAGATTGTGGACTATGGGGATGATCGATGAGGCAAAATATACAGTGGGATGAGATATGTTTGGTTTACGGGGAAGGATTCACATTATTTTGGACTTTTCGGGGTTTAGAACGATATGGAGATTTGAGAGACGTTTGTAGATAGAAGAAAGTGAGTTGGATGCAGAATTTCCTATATCGTTTATGCCATGTGCGGGTGCATGAGCATAGATTAGAATGTCATCGGCGTATTGCATGACGTTAAAGGAGTAGGGTTTGATAAACGGAGAGAGATCGCCAAGCAGAAGAGAGAAAAGCAGGGGACTTAGCACTGAACGTTGTGGGACCCCGCAAAAAATAGGGATTGGAGTGGAGGATGATTAATTAGAACAGACGCGAAAGGAACGGTCGGATAGATATGAGGCAAACCATGCTACGATGGAGGAAGAAAAGCCGTAATCATAACGAATGCCAGAAAGGAGGACGGAGTGGTCGACAATGTCGAATGCGAAGGAGAGGTCGAGGGAGATGAGAACACTATATTGAGCAGGGGTGGGCAAAAGCCGGCCCGCGGGCCGGATCTGGCCCTTTTGCTAATTTTATCCGGCCCGTTGAAAAATTCCACACGCAAATTTTTTTAAACTCTTTTATGAGATTTTGTTGACATCAACATTATTAGTGTGCGTACTGTATATATAATAGGCGTAATAAAATGGGCGGTCGGCTGACTACACTATTGTGGACGATGTCGCGAGCTTGAAACAATCCTCGCGTGATTCTCACGCGGGTCGCTCGCGACGATCGCTCTCAGGGCGGTTTTTTCGTCGAACACAAAGGAGATCGCGCTAGGTTCGAAATGCACGTATGGACGGCATATGCTGCACTCCTCTCACTTTTCGAGGGACGACAGGTCGCACCACGCGTATTGTTAATTTTGATTTAGCACTGATCGCATACTCTTTTTTTTGTTCGAGTCTAATATTAGTTTGCAAATATAAAATTGAAAAAGTGGACTTTTTGTAAGTAAAATTTTAAAACATTGGTTTTATTTTATTGTATTAATTAAATTATAGGTTTGTAGACCTTTGTAAAATGAGTCAATCTAAAAAAAGAAAAGTTGATTTGGAATGCAGAAACTTCAATGAAGCTTGGACGGTAAAATATCTTTTTACAAACATAAATAAGAAAGCAATTTGTTTAGTTTGTCAGGAAACAATTGCTGTTTTTAAAGAATACAATTTAAACAGGCACTTTACAACAAAACATCCAAAATATGCATCACATTCTTTAAAAGAACTTTAAACTGTAGCAGAAAACTTAGCAAAAAACTTGAATAAGCAACAAAATATTTTTACCAAACAAAGTAATATAGAGAAATCTACCATAAAAGCAAGTTATGTTGTCGCACACAAAATTGCTAAGTTCTGTAAGCCGTTTTCTGAGGCAGAATTTGTTAAACAATGCATGGTACAAGTGTCGGAGATATGTTGTCCTGAAAAGAAACATATTTTTGAAAATGTAAGCCTTTCAAGAAGAACAATAGTACGACGGATTGAAAATATTTCAGGAAACTTACTTGACCAGCTAAGAACAAAAATTGCTGATTTTACCTTTTGTTCTCTGGCTTTAGATGAGTCCTGCGATATTACTGATACAAGTCAATTATTAATATTTATTCGCGGCATTAACAAGAAATGTGAAATTAGCGAGGAACTACTTAGTGTGCATCCAATGAAAGATACAACTACTGGTGAAGACTTCTTTCTCGCTGTTGAAGAGTGTTTAGTTAAAGTAAGTTTAACTTGGAATAAAATAGTAAGCGTCACTACGGATGGTTGTCCTAGTTTAACAGGGAAAAATGTAGGCTTACTTAAACGAATTCGCAACAAAGTAAAAGAGTTGCAACCAGAACACAATATATTATTTTTGCATTGCATTATTCATCAAGAAGTGCTATGCAGAAAAGTTTTGAAATTGAATCACGTCGTTACTGTTGTGACCAAAGTTGTGAATTTTATCCGAGGACGTGCCGTAAATCATCGACAGTTTGTTGAATTTTTGAAAGAAATTGAAAGTGACTTCTACGAAATTCCTTATTACACTGAAGTGAGATGGCTTAGCATTGGTAAAGTTTTGGACAGATTTCAATATTTGCTTGATGAGATAGTATTATTCTTGTCGATAAAAGAAAAACTACATGATTTTCCTGAATTGCAAAATAAGGCTTGGCTAAACGATTTCTCGTTTTCAGTAGATATCGTAAAATATTTGAATGAACTAAATATAAATCTACAAGGGAAAAACCAATTCGCTTTCAATATGCACTCAAACGTCAAAGCATTTATGACAAAACTCAATTTATTTGCTGAAAACTTTAATAATAAATTATTAAATCATTTCCCCTCATTGCAAGCACGGCGAGAATCATTGAAAAATACAGATTTTTTTAAATATAGTGCAATAACACAAGACCTGCATTCTGAATTCCAAAGAAGATTTCAAGATTTCAAAGCTATTGAAAAACCTTTATCATTAATTAGCCAACCTTTCAATTTCGATGTGCAATGGAGAAATGACGAATAATCATTGGCATTGATGATGCACAGCGAAGAGGGGCGAGCAAGGATTGAGTTAAAAGTATGCCAGAGAGTCTTAAAGTTGAATGAAGTGATGATTTTATGCTGCCAGAAAGAGTTGCATTTGGTACGTAGTAGGTTGAGATGAGACCGGCGAAGAGCAAGATAGGAATCACGGAAGGGCAGAGTAATCGAGCGGAAATCACGTCTGAGAGAGCGGTGATAGACTCGAAAACCATGGCGGAGTCGACGCTTTGAGAGGAGGCATTGGATTTCAAACCATGGGGCACGGTGCAAGCGACGGTGTGGGTGAAAGTTGAAGGGCAAGAGAATATCGAGAGTGGATGTGAGTTCAGAGTCGAAAAGAAAGGCGAGATCGTGAGGAGATGAATATGTTATTGTGGGTAATGATAGAGACGATTTGAGTAAGGCAGAGCGGAGAAGGGAGAGGTCAAGATTTCTCCAAGGGCGACGTAGGATTGTAGGTGTGTGGGGAGGAGTGTGGTTGTGAGTGAGATCAAGGGTGATAAGAAAGTGATCGGATAGACCAAGATCAAAGATGTACAGTGAGGTGTAGGCAGCAAAATGATCGGGGACAGCGATGATGTCGAGTGCCCCACCAAGTTTATGTGTAGGGGCAGTGGAGATTAGTTTGTAATTGTAGTTGGATAGAATGTTGATGAACCGGTTGGAATCCGTGGAAGAGGGGCGGTCTAGGCGGATATTGAAGTTGCCTAGAACGAGTGAAGGGATTGAGGACAAAGAACAATGAGAAAGTAGGTCAGCGAGTTCGGTAAAAAATAAGGATGTTGGTGCTGATGAACCAGGACGGTATACAATGGCGATATTCAGAGTGATCGGGTTAGAATAACGACAAGTGAGCAATTCAAAAGAGCAAGGACTAAAAGCGGGATTGATTTTGCGAAGAGACGCGGTGTGACGCGCGAATGCGACGATGCCGCTATGATTAGAAAATTTAGAAGGGCATAAGCTGAGGGGTCGGACGGATTCGACTAGGGAGCAACCGTCAGAGAGCAGACGGCGAATGGAAAGGTCGTCGGAATCTGAGTGCAAGGATTCGATGAGGCAGAAGAGATCGATGGATTGCTTGGTGAATAGGTTGAGGATAAGATCGGATTTATTGAGAATAGATCTAGTGTTGAGGAGACCAAGGCGGAAACCGTGTGTTGTGGCGAAAGAGTCTAATTGAGAAGACACATAGGAGAGATGGAGCGCCATCGAATTTTTGGACGGGTGTGGAAAACTTGAAAATTTCCGTCCATTTTTTGGATTGAGAGTGATGTTTCGCCTTTTTCCTCGCGACGGCCTTTTTTGATGCGGGCTGAAGAGATTTAAGCGATTTCAGAAGGGGCGCAATCGGGGAAAATTCGAGTGGTTGAAGATGACATGAGTTTAAATCGTTGAGAGAGGACAGAAGACGCGTGAGAGTAATGGTTGAAAAAAATTTTTAGGAGAGGGGGCTGGGAAGGATTAGATTGAGAAGATTTGTTTAGACGGATGAATGCGACAGGAGAAATGTCTTTGAAAAAGGATGGTTTATCCGCAGGAACAATAGACGAGAGGATGGATCTGAAGGCGGAAACATCATGGTCCAGACGTGTTTGTGGAGATAAGGAGTTGGAAGGTGTGATGTTAGTGACAATGACGCAACGATCGCGAGAAGGAAAACGCTTCCGTAAAAGAGGACGACGGACGTGAGTAGGTGAGATCACGATAGAAGAGCTGGCAGTTGATGATTTGGAGGGATTTGGTTTGACGACGGGAGACATAGAGGATAATGATAATAAAGAGGGTGGCAAGCGATGTGAGGAAAGGTTATGAGTGGAAGGATAGTGGAGGTTGGTGGATGTGATTTTACTGATGGATGCAAGTTATTGAGAAACGAGACGGGAAGAACGGGACATGGGGTGTCGGGGAGTGAAGATGACATGGAATGGGAAGTGTATATGGTGGCAGGGTCGGTGGGTGGAGAAAGGACATTAGAAACGACGGGGGTAGTTTGAGTTGACGTGTTGGATGTTGATATGTGCTTATTGGAAATGTTGCATATTAGTTTGTTGGCACAAAAACCACATACGAAGTCTTCTTTAGCCTTATTCTTGTCGCAGGCGATTGTTGTTCAGACGCTGCAGTCATGTATCGAGCACTGTACTTACATAGGTTTTGAAGAGTTTATTAATTAACATACGAATAGTGCTGTTAAAAAATGGTACTTGTTGCTTGAGAAATTGTAGCCTTGCTGAACAAAATCCATATGTCGCTTTTTCTCTACTAACAAAATCGATACAGTAGAAGTGGCAATTCATCCAAAGAACATGTCCCGTGAAGTCAAGCATTTTTCATCCAATAACACAATTTTTAAAGACGAAATTATTGCCAAAAATATTTGGAATAAATGTTCTTAGTAGGTTCGTAGCTAAAGCTTACGTGTTACCTATTAAATTAGGTTGTTTGGGTATTGACGATCCCTTAGACGAAACTACTAATCGTTATGACAATTTTGTCAAATTATGTGAACCATTCTATAATAACCTGGGCCCAGAGAAAACAAGAATTGAGCAGGAAGATATTGATCGAGCGATTAAGCAAGATAAACAGTTAAAATTAGTGAAAACAAAAACACAAATACTTGAATCTTCCGATGAGACAATACACCGTGTGTTCGATAGCGCATATACCACTGGTGCATCATCACGGATCACAGTTAAACCGAATGTTTACTAAGGCTTTTTCCTTAGCCTTAAACAGTTTCAGATGCAATGGCGGTTAGATACAACAGCTAACCTGGAGATGCGATCGTATTGTTGAAGTGGCGAAAAAGCTAGTATCCCTCATATTTTGTCTTGTGAGAATTGAAGGCTGCCGATAATACGTCACAACACAACCGGGAATTTGATGGTGAAATTTGCTGAAAATATCGGTGCTAGGGTAGCAATAGAACCAGTGCTACTACCTGTTGCTGATTCACAAGTTTTTGAAAACGTAAATACAACCAGAGATCGTTCAGCACGAGTAGACTTCTCTTGCACTGATGTAGTGGAAATGTTGGAGCGGTCGTATTTCGACATATGTTTCTAATAACTTTGCTCCTTCATATCCAAATGCATCGTATAGTTTCGTATATCATTAACAAAGGAAAACTAATAAATATCTTGAACGCGTCCAAACAATCGAGAACGGTTTTTTGTACCTCTTGTCTTATCAGTTTGTGGAGTAATTGGACCGGCATCGGACATATTGCTAAATATTTTGCCGGAAAATCAAGGACATATCAAAATGGTTACACCGGTATTATTGCAAATTGGCGTTGCCATGTATCGTTTCTAATGGCTAAGATGGGTTACTTTACTACACGCGCAGGTAGATTACCTTTAATTGATAATTATCAATTTGAAGATGTCAAGAAAAGTTAAAAATTATTTTTTGTTGATATTTGTACATTGACTCAACTTGTTTCTTTCAAAAAAAAATTTTATTAAAAAAATTAAAGAGAATAAAAAAAATTAAAAAATTAAAGAGATAAAATACACATTTGAGAAATTAATAACATACAATAAATATATAGAATTACTAACTACTTACAACAAGCGATTTCAAAGACTTCGACGACAACCAGACGACAACCAACGACAATCATCGACGACATTTAAAGGAAAAGAGGGGTAAACTTTGAGATAAAATATACAAATGGTCGAACAATCAGCGAACAAGAGATGATGTCCATGTAATGGACAGACTGCGGTATGCAAAGAATGTATATGGGATAGAAACGGTAAAGTGTGCATTAATTGCTGTGCACATATATGTTCAAACCGTGAGCAATCAGTGCAACCGCATCTTCCAAATTTAAAATGTCCAACAACAGACATCTTAACGAACAATTCAGATAACAAGGATATCAAAAATTTATTGATTCAAGAAACAATTACCCTGGAAATGAAATGTACTAGAGAAAATTGCCAGGTTTACTCGAATGTTATCCTTTCAAGAAGATTGTCCAAATATATGCTATCCCAAGGTTACCTCTGTGGATTTTGTGCTGCAAAAGCAGTTCGCGAAGCAAATATCAAAATCGCTAAACTTCGAAGTAAATTTAGAGTGAATGAAAAGTCAGTTAATTGCTAGACGGACAAATCGCGTATGCATCAATTAATTAACGATTCTGTCAATTCATCTCTCAACCGTTGTATTAATAATCAGGTTTTCCATACAGTTTGTTCTTATTGAGGTTCGTAAAAGGAAGACAAATCGTACTCCAAGCTGACAAACTCTCTTAATAGAGAAGGTGCTAGGGCATCGAACTTGATAATTAGGAACTTGCCTTTTAATGATAATGACATTAAAGTTGTCACTGATCTCTTTGAGGAAATTGGTTGTCCATCAACCAATAATCGTATGAATTTATATCGGCTCCAAGCTAGTTATACCAAATCGCATCCTTGAGTAAGAGTAAAGACAAACACCACTCATGTAAAATACTCTCTAAGATCATCTTTTAAGCTTGAAAACTCTGATCGCTTTAATAATGTATATTTATCTTTAGATTTATCGAAGATTGAGCGAAAGAAATCAGATCCCACTAAACGTTATGTAATTAGAGGGAACATGGTAATTACGATAACAACAAGCAAGACAACTTCTTCCATAAAGCAGGTTATGCCTAGCCTTGATGAAACACAAACATTAGAAGTTGAGACTCACGTTCCGTCCCGTAATATATGACAAACCAAGATTACTGATCAGGTAAAAAGGTATCTCTTAGATCATAGTCCCGTAGAGCAGATCAGGATGTTGCTTTACAATGTAGAGGGTTTACACTATCTCACTAATACAGGTATAGCTTCTTATTTGAACGATTTTGATATTCTCGTATTGCTAGAGACATTTTATGTCTGTCATGAATCACTACCATCATTTTACTCCATTCAATCCTTAGCATCTGCCATGAGAAGTGGTAGGCCAATGCGAGGAATCCTTTGCGGTCTTAATAAACGTTATTCACAGTAGAGATAAAATATAACTCCAAATTATAGTGTAGTTTCGACAAATATGTGGTTACCATCGTAGCTTGTTATTTTACGCCCACCATGTCCGCGGCCGATATATTGGTTGACTTAGGTAGTGCGTTTTACGGTGGCGACTTTTCTCATTCAGTAATAATTTATAACATTCAGTAATAATTTTAACGCCCAGTTAAATTGTAATTTATCAAATAAACTGACTAGAATTAATGATTTCTTCTCCACATTTGGTTTACTGTTACGGTCAAATAGTGATGCAACGTACTTTTGTTCTAGACTTAGTTTATTCAAATTTCCCCCATTGTTCGAAAGTAGACATTGATTCAGCATGTTACTTGGTTCGTAAACACCAGCCAGTTATTGTGGAATTTGAGTTTCAGTGGAAACTCAAATTTTTCAATTGAAATTTGTGCTTAAGTAGGATTCTTCAGCTTGATCTTATTACGCATGACGTGATTACAAAGGTATATAATAAATACTAAACCCATAATCTTCTTCTATTTCAAATATATAGTTATTACAGGAACGAAGAAGCAGAAAATAAAGGATATTTTCTGCTTCTTCGTTCCTGTAATAACTATACAAAGGTATATACAGATTTGTGTTGTGATTCGTTAGAGATCGCAGTTTACAATTGAGCAGATGTGTTGTTTCATGCATGAAAACAATATAGAATGCTCCAGTCAATTCCTATCATAAAGGATCCATCAGTTTGTAAATTGCGTAAAATTAAAAAAAACCTACGTACAAAAAATCGTATGGAATGAAATACATTAAACAGTAAAACGGGCATTAAACATTAAACATTAAACGGGCCTATTTGCGGGTAACCCAGAGATTGTAAAATTATTATAATAATAGCAATTACTAAAAAAATTATTATTATTAAAGACCTAAAAAAATTAACAGCTTAAATACACACAAATTATTATACATACAAATCGATTGGAGCTAATTACACTAATTACACTAATTACAATATACAATTAAAGCTTCTTACAAACACCGGTACAGAAAAGAACACCGGTACAAGGAACACCGGTACAGCAAAGCTATAAGAATCGATTAAGTGATTACAATATATAATTGATGTGACATGAAGACCATTATTCGCTACATTAACCATGTCACATTAACCTATTTATTATATTCTGTTTGTTTGTAGATTGTTCAAATAAAGCTGCATAAATCGCTTTCAGTTCAATTTATTTGAATAATTGTGATCTATGGACCGAATTCTCAAGCCCGAAACACTCGTCGCAGATCCTAATGATCCACAATCGCCTATGATATGGATACATTGCAAACAACGGTTCACTTCCTACAGTCCATAGTTGATATCACATATGACAATAAGATCCATATACTCGTGAATCACATTTCACCATCTCTTTATCAGCACATTTCAAATGTCGACGATTACAAAACAGCAATTCAAACCCTTGACAGCTTGTTCGTCAAACCGAAGAACGAAGTTTTTGCTCGATTCAAACTGAGTTCGTGCAAACAATCAGATTCGCAGTCTATCGACCAATTCATCCAAGCGTTAAATACGTTTAGTAAGGATTGCGAATTTGCTGTGGTGTCCGCAATAGATCACAAAAATTTATTTGTGCGTGATGCCTTTATTGCTGGAATTCGCAGTACCTTTATTAGACAAAGGTTACTAGAGTCTACTCCATTGAGCATGGATCAAGCTTTCACAAAAGCCCGAGCACTCGAAATGGCTCAAATACAAGCGAAACAATACACAAATCAAGAAAATTCGATTGCAGCCGTTCGAGATTTGGCTGAACCGGGTTTCGATTCTAACAATTCCAATGCATCTAATGCGAAAAATGAATATATTGCCAGATTGAATCACAATTGCTTTTTCTGTGGACAATCAAATCATGCCCGTTCAAGGTGTCCGGCTCGAAATTCGATTTGTCGATCATGTGGCAAAACAGGACATTACGCAGCTGTATGTAAGTCAAAACATCGCCCCAAAGTATACAACAGTGCATTAACACACGATATTATGAACCCCAATCCAGATCATTTTCCAAGCTTGTCCACCATCATTTCATCATCGGTCCACTCTGAATTAAGAAAGACAACGGTACGGGTAATATTAAATGGTCATGAAGTAGATGCACTCATTGACACAGGAAGCTCCGAAAACTTTGTTAGCGATAATATAGTCGAACAATACCAATTTAAAAGGAGTCCGTATAAAAATGTCGTTACTATGGCCACATCATCATGTACTTCCAAGATTCACCATTGTATGTATGGGCAAGTATCGCTAAACGGATTAACGGATAAAAACGTCCACCTTCTATGTCTACCGAATCTTTGTTCAGATATCATACTGGGTCATTCGTATCTTTCGCATCACGAATCTCTAACAATCAATTTCAGTGGCAGCAAGGCCCCGATTGTTATCGCGTCGATAAAATCAATCAATATAGAGTGTCCATCGCTGTTTTCATCCTTGGATAGGTCATGTAAGCCAATAGCAATCAAATCTCGTCGATATTCCCATGATCATTCTCAATTTATTCGCTCTGAAATCATGCGTCCACTCGAGGACGGGGTAATAGAACATAACCAGTCCCCCTGGCGTGCGCAGGTAGTGGTTGCTGAACATTTGGAAAAGAAACGCTTAGTAATTGATTACTCAATGACAGTTAATAGATTTACACACCAAGATGCATACCCACTACCACGCATTGATCAGATTATTGAAAATATTTCGAAATTTGCGATATTCAGCAAACTAGACATGAAGGCAGCCTACCATCAATTGGTTCTTAGAGATGATGAACGAAAGTTTACCGCCTTCGAAGCCAACGGCCAACTGTTCCAATTTATACGCATTCCATTTGGACTCACCAACGCCCCAGCAGTGTTTCAACGTACTATGGATAAAATTATCAACCAAGAGAAGTTGAAAGAAGTATTTGCATATCTCGATGATATGATAATATGCGGACATACTCGTGCAGACCAAGATGATAATCTGGACAAGCTCAAGCGTGTAATTGCCAAATACAATATATCTCTTAATTCCGATAAATGCATTTACAATGTCGATAGCATAAATGTCCTAGGAGTTCTTATTTCGAAAAGGCTAATCCGACCTGACCCACAACAGACAAGATATCTTCTCGAAATGGAGCTACCTGCAACACAAGCCGAATTGAAGCGATTACTTGGATTATTTGCTAATTATTCAAAATGGATATCAAAGTTTTCTGAAAAGGTAAGACCTTTATTAGACGTCAACATTTTTTTCTTGAATGAAGAACAAATTAAAGTATTTGATTCTATCCGCAAGGATATAGCAGACTCGGTCCTAGCAACAATCAGAGATGACTCGACATTGATGGTCGAAACTGATGCTTCATGTCACACTGTCGCAGCTGTTCTGTCACAGGACGGGAAACCTGTTGCCTTTATGTATAAGACTTTACACGGCAGTGCGAAAAATTATTCAGCTGTAGAGAAGGAAGTTCTAGCCATAGTTGAAGCGCTAAAAGAATGGCGGCATTTCCTTATTGGTCGACACTTTTAATTGTTAACAGACCAGAAAAGTGTAGCATATATATTCGATACTTTTCACAAAAGTTCGATAAAAAACGAAAAAATGATTCGATGGAGGGTCGAGCTTGCTCCGTTTCGATTTGATGTCAGTTACCGTCCTGGAATCCGTAATGTCTCAGCTGATGTCTTTTCTCGAATAAACTGCTCTGCTGTTGCTGGTCCTACGAGATTGCGTGAGGTTCACGAGTCATTGTGTCACCCCAGTGTAACGCGACTATACCATTACGTTCGAAACAGGAATTTGCCACTTTCAGTAGAAGATGTTAGAAGCATAATTAAGGATTGCAAAACTTGTTCGCTACTTAAGCCGAGATGTTACAAACCACAAAATTCTCATTTGGTAAAGGCGACCATGCATTTCGAGCAAATTTCGATGGATTTTAAAGGTCCACTGTCAACAAATTCGCGTAATCGGTATTTATTAATCATGATAGGCGAATATTCGAGATACCCATTTGGGTTTGCGTGTCCCGATACATCAACCTCTACAATAATAAAATGTCTTGATCAGTTTTTTTATCTATTTTAAAGCCATCTTTACAGAAGAGTTTGAACATCCACCAATACCAGAGGGGACTCCAAATCACACACAAGTCGATCCACTCAATGGTGCAGAGGTCAGAGAGGCAATGATGAAGATGAAGCCGGGTAAAGCCAACGGACCCGATGATTTAGCGGTGGACTTCTGGAGAATCAATCCGGATGAGTGGACACCATGGCTAACTAATTTTCTCCAGAAGATTGTTGACGCAAAAGAGGTGCCAGAAGACTGGAGTCGAAGCATAACTATCCCAATCTGGAAGCAGAAAGGAAGCCCAGCAGATTGTGAAAACTACCGCCCAATTCGTCTTCTCAGTCACACCATGAAAATCTTCGAGAGAGTGCTCGACAAGAGAATCCGTGACTCCGTCAAACTAAGTGTCAACCAGGCAGGCTTTGTGCGCAACTGTGGAGCCATCGATGCAATACACTCAGCCAGACTACTCCTTGAAAAGCACAGAGAGAAGAAGCAGCCCCTCCATGTAGCTTTTCTGGACCTTGAGAAAGCGTTCGACAGAGTACCTCATAAGCTTATATGGTACGCTTTGAGACGCAGAAAAGTACCGGAGGAATTGATCGAATGGGTGAAGATGTTGTACAAAGGAACGACGAGCAATGTGCTAACAGCAGCGGGAAAATCCAGAGAATTTCCAATCTCAGTCGGTGTGCACCAAGGATCTGCACTCTCCCCATTACTATTCATCATAGTTATGGACGTGATTACGAAAGACCTTCTAAGACAAGCACCATGAACCATCCTGTATGCCGACGATGTTATGCTGGTATCTAAAGACAAACATGACCTCGAGCAACAAGTTCAGCAATGGCACGATCGCCTGGCACAGTTTGGGTTGAAACTGAACACTGCCAAAACAGAGTACATGACGACGAACCAGAACGAAGATGTAAGCATATCAGTTAATGGCGTGCTTCTGCCAAAGACAACTGCGTTCAAATATCTGGGATCAGTCATCTCCAGCACAGGAGGAGTGGCAAAAGACGTCACCACTCGCATCAACGCAAGCTGGACAAAATGGAGAGCAGCCACTGGAGTTTTGTGCGACAAACGCATGCCAGACAAACTCAAATCGAAGTTCTACAGAAGCGTAATACGGCCTGTAGCAATGTACGGTGCTGAGTGCTGGGCAATGACAGCAGAAGCAGAACGTAAGCTTGGATGCATGGAAACCAAAATGCTAAGGTGGATCGCAGGAAAGACTCGCCTAGATCATGTCCGTAACTTGTATGCAGCAGGTAAAAAAAAATTGATAAATTAATAATAATACATTTATGATTTGTCATGTTTTACAATTCTAGCGTCTGGCTACAAACGCCCTGCATGGACATTGATACTACTCGAGCCATCATTCTCGACAAACGGCATCTGTATGTGTGTATTATCTCGGCGTAATTCTGTGGTCCTTGCAAAGCATGCATTGATGCTACCTTTTTTAACACAGTGTTAGCCGCGTTTCCCAATCCACCCGTTGTTGACATAACAAATGGATGAAAATGAGCCCGCTCAATTCTGTTTATACGTTCTTTGTATTTGCCATTCTTCCTTTCCTCGTGATATACAAAGGGATTTGACATGTGACTCGTTGCATACGATGGAGCAAAACTATTAAAAATGCAAATGTCCAGGAAGGACCGCTCCGTCACATGTCCGAATAGGCCGTTACACACAATGTCTGCCCTTGCATTACGATCCCTAGTCGTCGATGTTGCTTCAAATGACGTGGTCTCGGGTACATTCTGTAATATTGGTTCTTGGATTACCCTTCGACATACTTTTTGAATTTGATTCGCAAGTTCACTCTTAATGCTATTGTGGCGTACAAATGTCATTCCTCCAGTTCTGCAAGACAGTATATGTGCGACTTCATTGCTTTTACCGCATTCACACCTTCCATGATTCGAGGTTTGCCAGTCATAACGAGCTAACAGAGCATCGTGAAACTCGCGAGTATTAAGGAACAAATCTTTAGCTCCGTGATTACTGCTGAGCCACGCCGAAGCTCCACTTTTGCTCGCGTTTTCAAAAATTGTAAATAGATCTCTGGGTGATAATTCTATTATACTTTGCCTGTATCGTACTGTCTCTCTCTTGTTACATTCTTTGATTTCTTTGTATATTTGCTTCTGCTGGGTTTCCAAGTCATCACCTATTAGACCTTTCATTGCGGGATTACAAATCTTGACCGAGTTTTCATACTCTGAACCGCACGTTCTTAATTGGTTTATGATTCCCAGCCCTCCAAAACGATTCGGGAGTGATATTATCATCTCAGCTTCGTTGTCCTGACCTATGTATCCCAGCATTTCAGGTAGTACATCATTGAACAGCTTAGAGTGGAATGGCTTTAACCACGCTTGTTGCATATAACCACGCTTGTTACTTTAACCACGCTTGTTACTGATTAATAGTTTCACTATTAATCAGTAAGCTGATTAATAGTGAAAGCTCGAATATATCTAAGATAAAAATTTGGAAAGATTATATATTTGATAAAATTAAAAGAAGGAACCTTTCACGCACTCTCGGCATATTCAAACTTTTTATTCGTGCCACATAGGGAAGATATCGCACCTGAGGACATAATTTCGTAAACCGTCGAAGTATGCGCTCTAATTGATCAAGTTGTGTACGCGTACACGGAAAGACTACTGGCGACACATATTCTAATATCGGTCTTATAAGAGCATTATATAAACGCACAACACAAACGGGAGATAAATCTTTAAAGCAATTTTTGACAATATAGGTCATTCTTCTTGCTGCGTTACAAATCCTATCAGTGTTAGTACGTGTTTTCAGATTGTTTTGAACAATTATACCAAGATCCAGAATGGACTGCGTGGAAACAACAAACTCATCGCCAATAAAATATTCTTGACTCACATTGCTATGACCTAATCTCATATGTGCACACTTTTTAATATTCAATGTAATTCCAGTGTTTAAAGACCATCGATAAACAATGTTTAGGATATTTTGAAAGTCATTTCGATCCTTGTTGGTTTTAATCAATTTCCATACCTTTACATCGTCGGCAAAAGCTAAAACACTACAATCCTCAATTAAATCTAGTAGCTGATTTATAAATATGTTAAACAACAAGGGTCCTAAGACTGATCCCTGTGGTACTCCTGAGGTGATAGGACGATAAGACGATAGGCATTGACCTACACGAACAGCAAAGGATCTATCTTTAAGAAAATCTTGAATCCAGCTTATAATGGAGCGATTGACTTTATAAGACTCAAGGGTGGAAATTAGCATTTTGTGGGGCACCCTATCAAAAGCCCGACTAAAGTCAAGAAATATTACGTCGATACAGTACCCGTTAGCAACATATCCAACCCAATCTTCACGAGCATGTAATAAGTTTGTAAGACATAAACGCCGAGGGCGAAATCCATGCTGTGCATTATTGAGAATTCTTAGCGAACTCAAATGATCATATATGCGTCTGTTTAGTATGCGCTCAATCACTTTGCATACAACACTAGTTAGACTTATTGCCCTATAGTTATTCGGATCATCTTTTTCACCATTTTTATAAATTGGTACTACAATCGCTTTTTTCCAGGCAGCAGGTAACTTCGAAATGCGCAAGCTCAGCTCAAATATGGAGGCTAATGGCTCAGCCAGAACAGGAGCAAGTAACTTAAGAAGTTGGGGGTGAATATCATCGGGGCCTGCCGCTGATGATCTAGATAACCTAGCCAATTCAACAGAAACCTCATGTGCTGTTATCGTTAAAACTGGATAACCAATTTCTACCTGTTGTGATGCTGCATCTCCAAATATGCTAGAGAAAGCATCTGGTGTTAGCTCAAAAGCGGATGCAAACACTTCTGCCATGCTGTCTGGCGATGTCACTCGAGTGTTACCGTCTCTTAAAGATGAAATAGCTGGTAGCAGAGTTCTGAATCCTTTCACATAAGCCCAAATTTTTTTGGTTCTGTATCAATTTGCAAAGCTAATTGATCTTCAAAATTTGCCTTATTGTAATCTTAAGGCGATTGACGAAATTACGGAACATTGTATTCCGCTTTTTAAAATTATTCTGATGACGGCTTAGTTCAAATAGACGATTCCTATGTTCGAGAGCATATCGCAATTCAGTGTCAAAACAAGGAGGGTATTTAGCTTTACTTTTTGGTACTCTACGGAGTGGTGCAAACTTATCTGCAAGAGCTCCTAAACCTGATTCAATAACATGCAACCTTACCTCAATGTCTTCACTAGCACAGTTGAATGATGTTCTTAGTGCCGCCTCTCGTAATGATTCTTCATCAATTTGTTGCCAAGATCTTTTCGACACTATCAAATTTTCCAGTTTTGGGATCATACACCTAGAAAAATAATTGAATAAGATCATGCAATGATCGCTCAATCCAATAGGACTCTGATAGCTCATATGACCCAGACTTGTAATTAATTTGGAAAATACCAAATCTAGACAAGATTCCTGGTTTTGCGCGAATCTGATGGGCGACTGCACATGTTGTTCTAACATGAGATCATTTGTAAGAAAATTCCACAAATCCACATCTGACTTGGAAGAACTACTATCCAAAACATAATTCCCGATGTGACCAGCTGAGGGTATATTAAAATCGCCAACTAGTAGATATTCTTCAAGCTCAGAACATTGACTAATTAGTGTAGAGAATTCGTGACTCAATACGGATGATTGCGGCGACCTGTAGCACACGGCAATACCTAAGGGACCTCCGTAGTGTGAAACAATGACTGAGAGAAACTCATCCCGTATAATGTATTAAAAGGGTTGCTTAGATCTAAAATTAAGTCAATAAAACATGAAAGGCAGATTAGGGAAGATGAACGTATTTTGTCAACAGCAAAGTTGATGTCATGGAAACTAGATCCTTCTCATAAGAAATCTAAACAAATTATCTGTATCCATATTTTGACGTGGGTCACGCATTTCACAAGCCTTTTCAATGCACTATCAACCCCTTATAAATTAAATATTAACAACCGTCAAAACACTACATTGTGTATAGCAAGTGCAAGATTTCTTGGGGACATAAATATATTAAACTTATTGAACTAGAAGAATTGAGGTCAGCTTTATATAGAATAAAGACACGCAAAGCATTTATATTCTCGTGCGGCGTAAAAACTTGTCCACTGTAACTGGTTCTAAGCGTAGCTGGAATGTCACAGCCATTTCAAATATCAGTGGGGGTCCATCAAGGAAGTGCTCTCTCACCGGCATTATTCAACACAGTTATGAACGATATAACGCGTGATATCTAAAATTCGATTCCATTTACCATTCTTTACGCTGATGATGTCTGGCTGGCGGCAAACAACAAAAAGGATCTGTCAAGGCCTTACCATACGAGACACTAACAACGCAACACCGCCCAATAATTGCAGTCATGAAAATCAAGCCACCGCAGCAAAACGTGATGGAAAATCGCACGGGACCATCAAGAACCAAATGGTGGAATTTTGGCGATAGGGAAGCAGAGATAATCTCGAGGATACGGCTTCCCAAAGTAACCACAATTAAAGAAACGTGGAGCAAGACTGCACATATAGTACTTACCATAGTGGATAAGACACTTGGTCGTACAAAAGCCGGTAAAAGATACATTAAGCGCGATACGTGGCTCTGGACTGAAGATGTGAAATTGAAAGTCAAGGATAAGAAACGAATGTTCCATATATATCTCGGCGACAAGACACAGGCAAATTTGCATGCATACCACCTAGCCAAGAGAAATTAAAAAAGGCCGTTGCGATTGCCAGAGCTGTACACTACGATAAGGTGCACAAAAGACTCGATACACGCGATGGTGAACGAGGCCTATTTCGGCTTGTGAAGCGAAGGCATCAAAACACGCAGGACATCGAAAAGTTTTACTGCATTAATGGAAGGTACGGCAAACTAATAATTAATCGAGAGAAAGTTCGAGATAGATGGCGTGATCATTTTGAGGAAATCTCAAATGAAGAGTTTCCGCATCTACCGATCCCAAAATTTGCAGAAACGTCCGGTCCATTACCTCAAATAAGTGAGGACGAGGTGAAAGATGCATTAAAGCGTATGATGACTAGCAAAGCCACAGGTCCAGACGACATTGCGACTGAGTTCTGAAAAGCCAAAAGCTGGGATCCAATCCCCTGGCTAACCAGTTTCTTCAACAAGATTATTGATGAGTATAGGATACCGAGCGACTGGCAGAGCAGCACCACGATACCAATATGGAAAAAGAAGGGGAACGCAGCGGACTGTTCAAGTCACCGTCCAATTCGACTGCTCTCGCAAACGATGAAAATATTTGAATGAATTCTAGATAAGCGTATCCGTGACATTGCTGATATCACCGTAAACCAAACAGGATTCGTAAAAACTGTGCCACCACTGACGCTATCCACGCAGCACGACTGCTCCTAGAAAAACACTTGAAGAAAAATCAGCCGCTCCACGTTGTATTCATGGATTTGGAAAAGGCTTTTGATCGTGTACCACATGAATTAACATGGTATGCGCGGCGTCAGCATCAAGTCCCGGAACATCTAATCCGATGGGTGATGCTGCTCTACGAGAATACCGAAAGTCGGGTTCTAAGCACAGCTGGAATGTCACAGCCATTTCAAATATCACTGTGGTTCATCAAGGAAGTGCTTTCTGACCGGCATTATTTAACACAGTTATGAACGCTATAACGCGTGATATCCAAAAGTCGATTCCATACACCATTCTTTACGCTGACGATGTCTGGCTGGCGGCGGACAACAAAAAGGACCTGGAGGAATCAACTAATGTATGGAATAACCGACTCGCACAATACGGACTACGACTTAATCTAGACAAGACCGAATACCTCACAACAGACCCACATAAAAGTGGCACCATCAATATTAATGGCTTTGACCTGAGACGTACGGACCGGTTCAAGTACCTCGGAACCATACTCTCGGCAAGCGGCGACGTGACTTATGAAGTCAATGCACGAATAAGCTCAGCGTGGACAAAATGGCGAGCGACGACAGGTGTTTTATGTAACCGTCGCATCAAGGATCACCTGAAATCAAAGATCTACCGCTCAATCATTCGCCATGTACGGCACAGAGTGCTTGCCTATTACCAAGGCAGCGGAACGACGCTTTGCGGTCATGGAGACGAAAATGCTGCGGTGGAAAGTGCAATTACCAGGTATGACCACCTGAGAAATATTAGACATCCTCCGAAGATACGGCGTCGCTCCTACCGTAAATAAAATGCAAGGGGCCATACTCCGGTGGTATGGACACGTGTTGCGGAGTGAAAAGAGTAAGAGGGTATGAGGGGAACGCAGCGATAGCGAGGTGGGGCGAGTGTCGTCTAAGAAAGGAAGGTTGATGAACGATGGGTAGCCGACAGCGATGAGACGAAAAGTAACGAGAAGGCGGAGTTTGATGCGGATGTGAATGGTGGGCCAGGAGAGTTGGGCAAAATATGTGGATGTGTGGCCTAAGCGAATAAGACGAAAGAGCACTCAAACGGCGGTGTTGATTATTCGTTGTAGGGGTAGGATGATGGATTTTGGAGAATTGGCGAAAAGGCTAAGGCAGTAATCGATTTTAGGGAAAAGAAGCGATGAAAGAAGAGACATACAAGAACGGAAGTCGATAAGGGGGCGGATACGGCGGATGTCACGAAGAATTAAGTTAGACGAGCGGACCTTGTCACGGACGAAGGGTTTAAGGGAAAGGTGATCATCGAAATGGAAGCCTAAGAAAGTGAGATTGTGGACTATGGGGATGATCGATGAGGCAAAATATACAGTGGGAGGAGATATGTTTGGTTTACGGGGGAGGATCCACATTATTTGTTGGACTTTTCGGGGTTTTAGAACGATATGGAGATTTGAGAGACGTTTATAGATAGAAGAAAGTGAGTTGGATGCAGAATTGCCGATATTGTGTATGCGATGTGCGGGTGCATGATCATAGATTAGAATGTCATCGGCGTATTGCATGACGTTAAAGGAGTAGGGTTTGATAAACGGGTAGAAATCGCCAAGCAGAAGAGAGAAAAGCAGGGGACCTAGCACTGAACCTTGTGGGACCCCGCAAAAAAATAGGGATTGGAGTAGAGGATGATTAATTAGAACAGACGCGAAAGGACCGGTCGGATAGATATGAGGCAAACCATCCTACGGTTGAGGAAGAAAAGCCGTAATCATAACGAATGCCAGAAAGGAGGACGGAGTGGTCGACAATGTCGAATGCGGAGGAGAGGTCGAGGGCGATGAGAAGACTATATAGAGCCTTGTCTTGAGAAATGAGTAAGTCGTTGTACACTTTTATGCATGCGATTTCTGTGGAGTGATTAGAGCGGAAAGCGGATTGGAAAGGAGGGTACAGATTGGATGAGGAGAGATAAGCGTTGATCTGTATTAAGATGAGGCGTTCTAAGAGCTTAGAAAGAGTAGGGAGTAGTGAAATGGGGCGATAGCTAGAAGGAAGGGAGGGGTCGATCGATTGTTTCTTAAGGAGGGGACGAACGATTGCGGATTTCCAGTGTGAAGGGAAGATATGACTGCGGATGGACGAGTTAAACAAGGTTGTGAGAAATGGGGATATCGATGAACATATGGATTTTAATATGTGAGCAGGCAGGGAGTTATGCTTTAGTTATGACATGATTTCATGTGAACATAGAATACAGTCATTTCACATTTTCTATGATTTCTGGCTGTTATTCTTCAACAGAATAACAGCAGGTGCTCCTTTTATAAAGGTATGGAAAAAGTCTAGTTAAAACTGCTTTATAAAGGAAATGGAAATCCTTTAAAGGAAAATCCATATAGCACGAATTCATATCAAGGCATATCAATTCTTAGTCGCAACATGCTCTTTATTAACATTCACACGATAAAATCAAATAAAATATTCTTTATCTTATAAATTTTTACAAGATGTAATGATATTGCGAATGATAATTGTAGTGGACATGAATGTTTCGTCAGTTGTCTGCTCAATGTTAGCAAAAGACCGATAAAAAGTCAACATTTCGTCGTAGATTTGAAACTGATTTTTACGTCTTCTACAATACGCTAATAGAGCGATCATTTGTCGATTTTTATTCCAGGAAGAAAACCGTGTTGAGAAGACGACATTATTCCGAGTTCCCTCAAGTGATGCCTGATTCGGGCGTCGATCAACTTTTTAAGCACTTTGCATAGAGAACTAGTCAGGCTGATTGGTCTATAGTCAGTACAAGCCGTTGCAATGGTTTTCTTTGGGATCGGAACTACGATGGCAGTTTTCCAGACATCAGGAACACATCCACTGGTCAAACTGTTCTCAAAAATAGCAAGAAGAGAAGGAGCCAAATATCTAGATAAATTCTTCAAGAGAAACGGAGAAATGTCATCAGGGCCAGTAGAGCTAAATGGGTCAAGCTGATCAAGCTGACTTACAATCTCACTAATCGTTACTGGAAGAAAACGCGAAGATTGCCCTAATGCTACACCATGCGAAATGATAGAAGCTCTAGGTGAATTATTTGCCGGTAGCGAAAAAGACGTAGCAAGGCATTCCACAATACCACTCTGAGAAGTTATCACACATCCCCTCGCATTAAGGACATACTTGATTTCTGTGTTAAGGGTTCTATTACGACGAATATAAGCCCAGAATAGTTTTGGATTTCGTGTTACATTATTAGCTATAGACGATTCCAATGGATATCGTTTTGTTGCTTTCACTCTAGTACAAAGATTTCGAACATATTTATATCTGGCAGAGAAACTAGAGTCAGAACACTTAAGCTTCTATGAATAATTTCGTGAACTTATTAGTTGTCTGACGTCAGAATCTATTCATGCAGGTGACTTAGCACCATAAGAGGATTCGCGCATAGGGGCAAGAATATCAGATAATTTATTATAATTATTATTTAAATTTTTTGGTCTCCGGAGTCCACGGTCAACACGAGGTACTCCCATGCGTAGTACATTCAAACACCCAGCCGACTCGTCTTCGTTGCTGTATCCAGTATCCAATACAGCAGTTTATTGCTTGACATTTTTTGACCCATTTGCGGGTAACCTTGATTGTATGCTTTACTAAAACAAACTTTTCCGTTAAAAAAATTTTTTAATTTAAAAAAAAAAATTAAAAGTAAAATTTTACTTGAAGTAAATATTTTCTTAATTACAACATCTTACAATAAATAACATACACTTGAGATCTAAAGTACGTACAATTGAAATTCTTAGCTGCTAACTAACAACTACTTACAATCGCAAATCTATCCAGAAGCTATATTGCTAGCTGAGGGAGTGACAATGCCTCGTGACAAACCGTCTACAAGTAGACCATGCTGCTCTTGTAACACTGATGCAGCAAGATGCAAAGGTTGCCGGTGCGCAAAAGCAGGCTCGAACTGCATAAACTGCAGAGCTCCGAACTGTACTAGAAAGACGAAAACTGTATACAATGAACCTGTTCATCAACCTAGAGCAAATACTACCGCTAAAGTGCTAGAAATGCATAATGCAACAAACCTCGATTCTATCGCCGAAGTCTCGAGCGTGTGTGCCTTGTCACCAATCAATTATGCTACCAATCAGAATCTATTTTGAAACACTGGTTTTACGGAGGTAATCAAATGAATCTCAAATCATTTTGCGCTTCCCAAATGTGGCGCCAGTCAGAAATTTATTGATCTTTTGAGTAAATGTTTTGAATATTTCATTCAGTCAAATGTATGCGCATACGATCCTCTAGTTCGATATACTATGCTATGTCAACTGCTATTGCAGAGGCCGCCAACGCGGAAGGTTAGCTTACTACGAAAAACCCTAGAAAGAAGATTAACATTACTCATAGGGCTAGTGTAGATAGAGACCACTCAGAAGTACCCATAGAAACGACTCAGCATAATGTAGTCAAGCAGATAAGAGAAATGAACATAATAAAGTTTATCAGAATGGTGACGGAGATTACTAGTAACTCTAAAAATGATTTAAAGACAATTTTATGGAATGCCAGCATGAAAGGTGCCTACTCGTGGTTAACAGCAGGGTTTGTTGAGGGTTTGTTCATATCCTCCTCAGAATTCCACGACGCGATTTCAATAAGATACGACTGGAAACAGAATCGCTATTTGGGTGAGTGTGCGTGTGGAGTGTCTCTAACAACAATACACGCACTTTCATGCAAGATAGGCTGTTCCAACTTCATTCGTCACAAGTGTCGCTAATGAGATTGCTAGATCACTCAAGGAAACATGTCGACTCGTATGTACAGAACCAGTATTGATCCCGGTTCCTGACACAGTCATTTTTGAATCTCAAGCCACATCACGGGACAGAGAGGCAAGATCAGATATAAGATGTACTGGCCTCTTCGGGAATCTGACGGAGCGGTCCTTTATGGACGTATGCGTTTTCAACAACCTAGCGCCGTCTTATTCCTTGGATACAATGAAGGATCCCTTCAAGTACCAAGAAAATCGGAAGCAGGCAAAATATACAGAGCGGATTGCGAAAATAGAAAATGCTTCGTTTCACCCGTTGATTTTCTCAACTGTTGGTGGTATTGGAAAGATAGCGGACTCGATACTTAAGCGCATATCTTCACTTAAAGCGAGCAACAACAACCTTTCATATCCCGATTTGATCCGTCAAGAAAGAGCCAGGATTTCACTCCTTATTATAAAATCCACATCGATGGCTATGCGAAACAGGTATCAGGAACCAGGAACTCTAATTCACGATAAGGACGCACCAATCTAAGTCGATTTGTACGATCAACTCCCTTTGAACTAAAAAATCAGAATTTGAATTGACACTTTGGACCCATTAGAGGGTAACCTTTAAGCTGTCTTATTTTTGAATAATTTATTATAATTTAAAAAAATTTGAAAAAAAATTAATTTGAAAAATTTTATTTGAAAAAAAAAATTATTATTTAAAATTTGAAAAATTTTATTTGAAAAAAAAATTTTGGTTTCTAATAAACATACACAAATTACAATTGAAATTCTTAGCTGCTAACTAACAACTACTTACAACACTGCTAGCAACTACTTACAATTAATATACACAATTGATAACATACATACAACAATCGATTGCCCCGAATAATCACACAATTTCCTGTTTGAATTCAACGAACATTATTATTATTAATGTTTCAACAGCACATAAAAGCATGGCTTAATTGGCTGGTTCACTGCAGAAAAAAAGAAAATATAATAAAAGTATCACAAATACGGAAAAGCAGCTTTCCCCATGGCATTCCTCCATCCGTAATTTCTTTTTGAATTCGTTGATATTGCTACTGCACACTGTTGACTCTCCAAGCCTATTCCACAGAGATACAACTCGCCGATCAAATTGGACAGCTCGTGATTTTCTTATCCTTTCACGTCGCAGGGTTAAACCATGGCCTCGGAGGATATTGGATGAGCGCAAATGAAGACAATCTCGAAGTGGATGATCCAAATCATTAAGAATTTGCCAGACCATACTCATATCGATGTACTGGCGGGTCCACGTGACAGTCTCAAGTCTAAGTGCTTTTAATCGATCAGGGTACGACAAAAATTTCAGTTGCGGTGCTAGCTTGGTAGCTCTATGAAGTACCCTCTCTGAACTAATATGTTCTTTTGAATTTTGGGGATACACACACGGCGCAGCATATAGAAGACGGCTCAACACATGAGCAAAGATTAGCGGACGTAGGGCAAATTGATTAAGTGCAATGAAAGTGCGTCGAAGTTGACCGATTATCCCCAACGCATTTGAACAAGCATGTTCAGTATGTGTGACGGTACTCAAATCACTGTTTATCCACACTCCCAAGTCCTTATATTTGTTCACTCGTTCTATATCACTGCTTTGAAAGCTATAATTAACTAAAGATTGAGCATTTCCGCCACGAACACGTAAATGTTTGCATTTTGATATATTTACAATCAACCTATTGAGCAGAGCCCAATTTTCGACTTTATCGATATCCCGTTGCAGTTTGACTATATCATTGGGTGAACGAATTGCCCGCCAGATTTTCAAATCGTCTGCATATAAAAGCATCCGAGAATCAATAAATTCCGGGATATCGTTGATGTAGACACTAAATAACAATGGACCCAATACTGAACCTTGAGGCACCCCTATATTACATGGCCGCGAAGAAGAGTAAAAATTATCTACATGCACACAATAACTACGATTGCTTAAAAACGATTCAATCCATCTAACAAGCAAGAATGGAATGCCACTTTTCTCTAGTTTATTTAGGAGGAGTCTATGGTCTACTCTGTCAAATGCCTTAGAGAAATCGAAGAATATGATGTCAGTAGCAATTGATACGGCTTTATTAGCTGACCAATCAAGATGGGCAGCGAGTAGATTAGTAACTGTCGAATAACCCTTACGGAAACCATGTTGCTCAGAAGCTATTACATTATTCTCACTATAAAACTTGGCCATATAACCATGTATAATTCGCTCTAACATTCTACAACATAAGCAAGTAATACTTACTGGTCTATAATTGTCTACTGAAGATCTATCACCCTTTTTGAAGATGGGGTGAATGATCGATTGTTTCCACTCTTTTGGAAGATTCGTATCAATAATAGATTGTCGAAATATGTTACAAAGTGGTGTATATATTGAGTCTGCTATTCGACGAAGATATATCGAAGGTAACAAATCAGCACCTTTGGAATTTGTCTCTTTAAGACGATGCAGTTCAGCTAAAACTTTCTCGGGAGTTATCAAATTAGCTATGTCTAAACTAGGATATGAAACACTAGCACCTCTTATCGTTTCACTGTTCTGGATAGGTTCAGAATACTCGTTTGTAGTCTCTTTGTACAAGTAAAAATGCCTTGAGAACATCTCAGCAAGGTCGTCTTCAATAACGCTATCAAAATATTGGCCAATTGTTTTATTAGCGTTCCTACTACTATTCACATATAGAAAGAGAGCTTTGGGATCATGTCTACAACTATGAGCTAGACCATTTTCAAATAAATAGCGCTTATGTCGCTTTAAAGAATTGAAGAAATTTCTCGCCTGCTTATAAACACCATATTCACAAAACCCACCCTTAAAGCATTTGAAACTGAAGTCACGAGCCTTCATCGCAGTAGCCAGCTCAGTATCAAACCAACGAGCGCTTTTCCGACTAGTCTTAGACTTCAAAGGTGAGAATTTTACCATTAGAGAATAAAGCGTCACGCGAAAATGATCCCAGGCCTCGTCAACTCCGACAACAGCCGGATCAGGCCAACTTACTCTATGCAGCTTTGATGTAATAGCATCATAGTTCGCCCGAAAAACATTAATCTGACGTTTGTACCGAGCATGATGAAACACCCTCATTTGTAAATTTAGCAAAACTTTAACTACACAGTGATCAGACAAACCAACAGGAGAATCATATTGGATACTACTGATTAATTGACTGTTTGTCGATAGGCAAAGATCAAGAAGGGAAGAACTACAACTTGAAAAGCGAGTATGTAAATCAACAAATTGAGCAAGACCACAATAAGCAAAACACTCCATAAGGTCACAAGATTCACTATCACAAGTAGGAAGAACCGTATTCGAAGTCCATTCAACATCTGGCATATTCAGATCCCCAATTATCACAGTATCACAATCTCCTCGCGTATACAACTCTATCTCTTCAATGAGTTTCTTAGATATTGCCTTAGGAGCACGATACACAAGACCCAGTATGATGGGTGAGCTGTTATCAAACTTCACCTGACACCACAAACTCTCAACTCTATCAATAGACGACTTACTCAAAACGCGCACCTTAACTTTGTCTCTCATAAAGAGAGCTACGCCACCACCCCTACCCCCTATCCGATCACTACGGAACAAAGAATAGCCTGGGATGGATACCTCAGCATCGGATACATCACAATTAAGCCAAGATTCTGTAACACCAACAAAAAATAATTTTGAATACCCTTTCTACTGTGCATCCGGCAGCAACTTGATGCCGAAAGGTAAGCCCGCCCACGTAGCGAAGTGTTGCGGTTGCAATGGTCCAAATGCCAGATGTCTCAACTGTAAATGCAAGAAGGGCAATAAATCATGTGTGAACTGTGCAGCAGCGTCTTGCTCAAATCGAGCACTTATAATGAATATTCCTTCAATCGAACACGGTAACGAGTTGCAAATGCATTCATCTATTTCACAACTTGATCTAAGATCTATTAGGGATCGTCTTTACTGTCTTGTCGTCAAGTGGCGTCCTAATTTATATCAAATTTTCAAGTGCAAAGTTATAGACTCGTTTGCTGAAATATTGTCGCAATTGTACACAGACGCTTTTTCAGACATCTCGGAAATGTCAGGTTCTCTTAAATCGATTATTTTACTTTGCCAACTAGTGTTCCAACGCACTCGGAAAACCGGCTGCAAAACTGTCAGACAGACTGTCGAGCGTCGTTTAAGACTTTGGAAAGATCGTTTATTGTTGGAGTTATACTCAGAGGCCGCATTTTTACAAAGTGAATTCGTCAGTCGATCAAAAGTTTGTCTCAAATCAAAAGTGAGTTGGATCGAAAAGTTTTGTAAACTTATGCGGTGTGGTAAAGTAACGTCCGTGATGCGCATTTTATCAGAGCCAGACGCCGAGATGAAGAAGCTAGCGCTTACTGACAATATAAATGGTACTACTGTGCATGATATGCTGAGGCAACTACATCCGAGTCCACGTGAAGTGTATCCAGAAACACTACTGAATAATACGTTTTCAGAAATGGTGGAGCATCATCCCATTCGTTTTCATTCGATATCAGCGGATGATATAATCGCAGCTAGTCGCCGCACTAAGGGGTGCGCAGGACCTTTAGGTTTAGACGCTCACCATTGGCAAATGCTTCTTGAATTATTTGGTGCAACATCAAGAAAATTGGCAGAAAATCTAGCGAACTTTGCGATCACAATTACCACTCAAAAACTGCCTCAGGGTTGTCTTGAGGCATTCACGGCTTGTCGTCTTATTCCTTTGGACAATCAACATGGAGTCCGTCCTATTGGAATAGGTGATGTTACTCGTCGCATCATAGGTAAAGTTTTATGTAACGTCATTCGAAGTGACATCCAGGCGGTAGCAGGTATTGAACAGCTGTGTGCGGGTCAGCGTTGTGGTGTTGAAATTGCCATATATTCAATTTCTGAAATGTTTCACAAATCGAATAAAGCTGCTATTCTCCAGGTAGATGCGTCAAATGCTTTCAATTGTATCAATCGCAGTTTAGCACTTGCAAACATGAAATTTGTCTGTCCATCAATGTCAACGGTACTACAAAATATTTATTCGAGTCCAGCCACATTAAATGTTGATGACGAAATAATTCTATCTAAAGAAGGGTTTACTCAAGGTGACCCAATCGCTATGATGGCGTTTGCTGCAGCATCATTACCCCTGATAAGACGAATTAAGAACGAAGTTCCTGAGGTAACAAATAGGTGGTACGCAGACGACGCTAATTGTGTTGGAACCGTCGATAATCTAGTAAAGGTGTGGGCTCTGGTAAAGCAGGAATCTTTTAAGTATGGTTTTATTTTAAACGAGAAGAAATGTCAACTTGTAGTACATGAGGATAATCTGTCATATGCAAAACAGGCCTTTCATCAGTCTGGATTGAAGGTGATTTCAAATGGTACCAGAATTTTGGGCTCCGCTGTAGGAACTGATCAATACATATCTGAATTTTTAATGGAGGAAGTGCAAAATTGGTCTTCACAAGTACTGAATTTAACTGATGTTGCTAAACATGATCCTCACGTGGCATTTGTCGCCCTCACACAATCACTACAGTACAAATGGTCACATGTACAGCGGACTTGTAGAGTTGTTGGGAACTGCTTCTCCGTTTTGTCGGATTACATATTGAACAACTTGGTTCCGGCTTTGACAGGTGTCGAATTAGACACAACACGAATTCAGATGATACAATTACCAAAGCGTCTTGGTGGTTTAGGGATTGACGATCCCTTGGAAGGTTCTCAGTTAAAGTTTGAAAATTCGCAACGTATGTGCTCACCTTTATTACGTCCCGATGACGACAACTCACTCGAGAAAATCATCAAACTCATAAAGGAGCAGAAAAGCGAAATATGTAAAAAGAAACTAGATTTACTTTTAACCAGTTTAGATAGTTCAAATTCTTTCATTAATTACATGTCCATCCCCAGATCATCAACTTGGTTGTCAGCGAAGCCATTGGTCCTTTTTAGACGTCATCTAAGCTTACGCCAATTCCAAGATGCTTTAGCAGTTCGTTACGGTTGGCCCCCACCGAATTCACCACGCTTTTGTAGCTGTGGGGCTGACTCTGCACTGAGTCATTGTCTTTTATGTCAGGTCGGTGGATTACCTATTGTACGTCACAACACTGTAAGAGATTTTCTAGCTAAAAAACTGTCAAAAGTATCATCATCAGTAGCCATCGAACCAATCCTACGCCGGATACCTGAGGGATTTGACTTTGAAATTGCATCAACAAATCGCAATATTGAAGCTCGTTTAGATATCAAGTGCAACGGCTTGTTCGGTGATTCAACGGAGCGGTCCTTACTGGACATTGTTGTATTTAATCATTTTGCTCCGTCGTACATTTCTGACAATCCAAAATCTCACTTCGAGTATCACGCCAAACGAAAAATATCAAAGTACAACGAGCGAGTCCTTAAAATATAAGATGCTACTTTTTACACTTTCGTGTCTGCGTGTAATGGGGCACTGGGTAAGGAAGCACAAATTGTACTCAGAAAAATCGCTTTACTGGAATCTGAAAAAAGCAAACTTTCATACAGTAATTGCATCTCAGATATTTGAATGGACCTTGGATTTCTAATTGCAAGGTTGGCAGGAAATGCTTTACGTTGCTCACGATCAAGTTGTACAAGAGTTGGGAGATCAGTACACGAGGACGTATCCAACTTTTAATAATAAACAATATTTCGAACAATTTAAAAGGGTATTTTCCGATGTAAATTTTTTTAATAAATCTTCTCTTTAAAAAAAATAATTTATTATTATACCTAAAAAAGTTTGAGAGTTAAAATACACAAGTTTAAACTATCCTGTTATCCCTATTAACTACTTACACTAATTACATTACTTACAACTCGCTGTTGTTCATCCTCAAAACAATCCTCAAAACACACAATAAATTAACATACAATCGTCCAGCTTGACACAACACAAACGACAACTTGAAAATATGCCAAAGGGCGTGCCATAAGCACTTCCTAGATGTTGCGATTATAATGGACCGAATGCTGTTTGCAAGGGTTGTCGGTGTCGCAAGGCTAACAAGTATTGTACGAACTGTGCAGCGCCTAATTGCTCAAATAATAGCCCTTCTATCAATATGGAGAGACAAAATGCACGCACTAATGAGTTTATTGGCGACGACATTAATCAACTGTTGTCAAGCGTTCAGATTACGGCAGCTCCTAACAAACCGTAAATAACATGTCTTCATCTACCAACCATATCAACAATTTATGACGAAATTAGAACATGGAAACCAAACCTCTTTCATCCCCCAATTTGTGATGCCAGTAATAGGTTCGTGGACCTTTTGACTTCGGCTTACGGTAAATTCACTAACAACCATCCTGAACAACCAACTGCATTGAAAGAGGCAGCTGTAATGTGTCAGCTATTACTCCAAAGATTACCGACGAGAAAAACAGCCGCGTTGCGAAAAGCTCTTGAAAGACGCTTGGATGCATGGCAGAAAGTTGAATTCATAGCCTTGCTAGATGAAGGTATTGTTCTTTAAAATGCCGTGAATACTCAGACTAGAAAACCACGTACGAAGCACAATGACTGCTTAAAATCATTTTCTCGGCTCATGCAATCCGGAAACACAAGAGGTGCGCATAATAGTCTTACCATAAAAGAGTCTGACGAACCAGCCTTGTTCAAGATGAACGACGAACTGAATGGATTAAGAATATTCTGCTAGATCTTACCCGCTGCCAGAGACGTGGAAGCGGTCGCTCTCCAAGAAAATAGTCTCAGTGGGAGTATTTCTTACCACCCAGTTGAATACACAGTTATTGATAGAACCAGGATAATGAAAGCTGCTAAAAAATTACAAGGCGGTGCGGGTCCATCCGGAATGACTGCTGTTATAATGAAAACGTTATTGAGCAGTTTCAAGACTCACTCCTAACGTCTTGCCGATGTTTTAGCTGACATGGCTTATAAAATTGCCACAGAAGCAATAAACCCCACCCATATGGAGGCATTCACGGCCAGCAGGATAAAAAAACACTCAATAAAAAACCAGGGATTAGGCCAATAGAAGTTGGCGAGGTCGCCCTACGATTGATTGGTAAGGTTATTCTCGAAGTTGCTTCCCCAAAATTGCAAGCAGTAGCAGGCGTGAATTCTCGAGAAGCAATATGGTTAGCTTACTTGCTATCGATGCAGCGAATGCTTTCAATTGTGTCAATAGGAAACTATTGCTGGTAAATGTTGGGATGGTATGTCCAGCTTTATCTGTGCCACTTTACAATATATATTGACATAATACGCAGCTTATCATGGAAGGCGATATTATCATGGCACAAGAAGGCCTAACACAAGGGGACCCTTTGGCAATGGCGGCTTTTGCCGTATCTTCGTTGGTGCTTATTCATCGTCTACAAGACTCAGTTCCCGGCCTTTTCCAGAGATGGTATGCGAATGATGCTTCATTTGTTGGTAGCGTATCTACACTGCACAAGGCGTGGGAATGGCTTGCAGACAACGGTCCCCACTACGGCTATATTGTAAATCCGAGAATTAAATCAGCTAACTGAGTCTACGTATTGTTATATAATTATAAAATAAACAAAACATAATAATGCTAAAGTCGAAGCTGCTGATACATCCTAATAATGAAGATCTCGCAAAGTCAGCGTTTACAGGAACGAGCATAGAAGTTGTGACAGATGGGTTGGTTATCCTTGGTTCTCCTATTGGTTCGTCAACATATAAACAATCTGATGTATACAGCCGGATTTCAAAGTCTATCTCTCTAATCACTAAGCTGACTGACGCTGCTAGGTTTGATGCACACTCGGCTTATTCTGCATTCGTATATGGAGCCCAATCAAAGTGGATACACCTTTCAATGACGACCAAAATCACTCCTGAAAGCATGCAACCATTACACGATGAGATTTATGGGCAATTTGTACAAATACTTGTCAACAACGAACTATCTGACATGCAGAAGCAAATTATTGCATTACCAACGTCCGTTGGTGGTCTTGGCATAAGTCCTATCGTGGAAGCAGTATCGCAGTTTGAGTTATCAAGAATTTTAACGTCCACCTACTCAAAAGATTTGAGGTTTTCTGAATTAATTGATGCCCAACATGAGGCCAAAAGACTTATAACCAGCACAAACTTAGCCACTGCCAGAGCCAAAAGAGCTGATATCGTCAGATTATTCGAGGATGCGGAAAATATTTTACAGTACGCAAGTTTGAAGGGCGCATCCAGCTGGTTAACAATCCGTCCACTATCGTTTAAATCATTCCACCTGTCACGTCATGAATTTCATGATGCTGTCGCAGCACGGTATGGATGGACACCAAACGACATATCGGGTATATGCATCTGTGGATCAGAGATGTCTTGCTGTCATGCGTTATCGTGTCGTAGGGGTTCCTTGACAATAATTAGACATAACGAGATACGAGATACACTATCTAGATATTTGTCCACTGCATGTAGCTGTGTTGCCTTGGAACCGTGCCTGTCAGCAGTACCCGAATGCTACAACTTTTTGACCAGTACGACAACTCGCACACCTGAAGCTCGAGCAGATATTGTGTGCAATGGACTTTTTGGAACTAGGATGGAGCGAACGTTCATCGACGTTTGTATCTTCAATAATCTTGCACCATCCTATACCATTAAGTCACCATCCGCTACATTTGAATATCACGAAAGCAGAAAGCGGCGAAATACGAAGAACGAATTATTGATATTGAAAATGCATCCTTTTCTCCATTCGTAGTTTCGACCAACGGCGCTATTGGACCGCCAGCGTCTGCTTTGCTGAAGAACTTGACTAGAAAAATATCAGATAAAAGAGGAACAGACTATAGTGATGAGATGAGCGCTTTGCGCACATCAATCGGCATATCTTCGGCTAGAATGGTATCGGCTTGCTTAAGAGCATCAAGATCAAAGATCCTGCGCCATTCTGGCAACATTCCAATACGGAGACGGTGATTACATCAAATGAATACTTATTTTAATTTTGTTTGTTTTAAATGAGCCCATTTGCGGGATACCTTGAATGTAATTTTTGAAATAAATCAGGTATATATTTAAAAAAATTATTATTATAGTTATTAATTTATTATTAATTTATTATTGAGCTTAAAAAATTTGAGATAAAATAACATACATTACTTACAAGATTAATATACACAATCTATTATGCATACAATCTAAAGTGTATACAATCACTACGCCCGCGGAATTACACAAATTACAATGCCACGAGGAAAACCGTCTGCAAACCCTCACTGTTGTAAATGCATTGGCAACGCTGCCATTTGCAGGGGTTGTCGTTGCGCGAAATCAAATAAAAGTTGTATACACTGTCTCGCATCTAATTGCCGCAATCGTATTACTGGTGGGAACGTACCTAACCAGTCAGCGACCCTTAATGACAGCCAAGTTCTAACCGATAAACTACCAGGATCAAATATACTTCGGCATGGAACCCCTACAATGGCTGAACAAATTGATGATTCATATAAAGAAGTTATTCACTGGACTCCTAATATATGGTTACTAACGAAATGTAATGCGAGTGAAGAATTTGTTGACATCTTGTCCTCACAATACGAAATGGCCAATAATGACGAGGCTATGAATGTCGGGCTTAAATCGGCAACCGTTATTTGTCAACTATTGCTTCAAAAATCTAATAGCTCGAAAACCAAAGTTATTCGAAAGTGTCTCGAACGCAGATTACTACTTTGGAAGGAAAGAAAACTGCAAGACTTGATAATTGAAGCTCGCCTCATTCAACATAAATTTGTCCACCGAAGGAATGGTAGGGCCAATAGAGATATCGATTGGGTCAATAAATTTATATCAATGATGACACAAGGCAGAACACAACATGGCTATGCGATTAATCAATGACGAAGCATCCGCATCCAGCAAAATACTATCTCTGGATGATCGAATTGGGTCAATTACAGTACGTCAGAAATTGGAAGAATTACATCCCCAAGGAGCAGAAGTGACGGAAGAAGCCGTTATTTGACAACCACTTGAAAATATTGTCCGACATCATCCTGTTAGATTTCAGGATATATGCTCTGAGGATATAATAAGGGCTGCTCGGTGTACCCATGGCTCGCCCGGTCGTCTGGTATTGATTCTAAAGGTTGGCAGAATATGCTGCAGTCATTCGGTGCGTCATCGAAACGCTTAGCGTCGAGCTTGGCAGATCTAGCACAAAAACTAGCGACTAAACGGGTCGATCCATGTGAAATACAGGCCCTCACTGCATGTTGTCTTATTTCTTTGGATAAGAGTCCTGGCATACGACCCATCGGCATAGGAGAAGTAAGTCTTCGGATAATTGGCAAGGTACCGGCGAGACGTATAAGTGAGGATCTCCATGCAGTATCGGGACTGGAACAGCTCTGTGCAGGACAGCGTTGCGGTGTCGAGGCAGCCATTCACTCAATACGCAACTACTTCGAGCAGGGAAATCAAGGAGGCATCTTGCAGCTCGACGCAAACAACGCGTTCAATCGAATAAACCGTAAAGTCGCTCTAATGAATATTAAATATGTTTGTCCATCTATGCTTACGGTATTGCAGAATCTATATGGGGACAACTCGTTACTTTGTGTAGATAGTGATATAATAACATCAGATGAAGGGTTCACGCAGGGTGACCCTCTGGCTATGATTGCATTTGCCGCTGCATCGTTGCTACTTATACAGGCTGTCAAGGATGCAGTTCCCGGAGTGATCCATCGATAGTATGCTGATGATGGTCACTGTTTGGGTTCAATCGACAATTTTAAAAAGGTGTGGCAGGTAATCCGAGAAATAGGCCCAAATTATGGCTACTATGTAAACGAATCTAAATGTCGGCTTTTGGTTCACTCCATGGATCGACCGATTGCTTTGGGTGAGTTCAAAATGGAAATGTTACAGATAGTTGATGATGGTCTCGTAGTGCTCGGCTCCTTAGTAGACAGCGAAAGTTTTGTCGAATATTTTCTAACAGAAAAAGTTTCAAAATGGTCAAGTTACATAACGCAACTCTCATACGTAGCTGACGTTAACCCACATATCGCATATTCAGCACTTACCCAATCATTACAGTTTAAATGGAATCATGTACAGCGAACTTGTAAAACGGATGGGGCATCCTACGAGAAGCTGACGGATTCGCTCTACAGGACCCTGTTGCCCTCCATATTGGGGCAAACAACGATAAAAGATATTACCCGTCAATTAATAACCCTCCCCTTAAGACATGGTGGATTGGGAATAAGTGATCCATCCGAAAAACCCGAAAATGAATATATAAGATCAATGAGAATGTGCGAGCCATTACTAGCAGGAATTTCTGGAAATGAGCTAAGACACCAGCAATATAGCCTTGTGTCTCTGATAAGGGCAGAAAAGGATTAATTCGCACATGGAAAATTGGCAAATCTTACTATTAACAAGCTTGAGATATCAGAGGTAGTCCGACAAGCCAGTTGTAAGGGGGCATCCTCATGGTTATCATCAAAGCCGTTGAAACACTTAGGCTACACTATGAAAAAAATAGCATTACATGATGCTGTAGCCGCCCGTTACAACTGGATACCGCCGAATTGTCCTTTAGTATGTGCATGTGGTGAAAAATTTTCTGTGAGACACGCTCTAGCATGCCAAACTGGTGGACTCGCCATTGTCAGACACAATGTAGTCCGTGACTTTCTGTCCGAAGAACGCACAAAAGTAGGATGCACTGTGACAGTAGAGTGAGTACTGCAGCGGGTTCCAGAACACATGATCTTCACGAGCGCCTCCACATGTCGAAATCCCAATGCTCGCTCGGACATTTATTGTGATGGCCTATTCGGTGATAGGACGACCCGGTCCATGATGGACATCTGTGTTTTCAGCCACTTGGCGTCGTCCTACATTATGGGAACATCGAACCCCTACGTCTACCACGAAAACCGAGGGCAAAGCAAATATGGGGAACGTATTGCTAGAATCGAACTGTCGAAATTCTACCCAGTGATCATGTCATCTCTTGGAGGAGTTGGTCCGAGTGCACAAATAATCTTACAGAGGGTAGCGTTAAAATCAGCAATTCGTAATGGCTTACAATATGGGGAATGCATTCAACGACTACGCACTGCATTAAGCTTCAAATTGGCAAAGATGGCTTCTACGTGTATCAGAGAAGCACGTACCCGAAATCCGGAACATCGAACATTTTTAATGTAGAAGATTGTGTTATATGGGCCCATTTGCGGAAACCCTCATTATGTATTCAATAATAAATATTTTATTTAAAAAAATATCATATAACATATAACAACATGTTATATGACAACATATAACATAAGAACATAAGAAGATAAGAAACAAAGAACTGCTGTTTTACAAGGAACTGCTGGTCTATTAGGTTCCGGAAATTGCATCAGAACTTTAAACACAATACACCATGACTAGAGGTAAACCTTCTTCCACTGCGAGATGCTGTGGATGCAATGGAAGGGCGGCGCGTTGCCTCAGATGTCCGTGTAGAAAGTCAAATCAGCCTTGCATAGATTGTTTAGCTTCACATTGCACGAATAAAACTCAGTCTAAGAATCACGTATTTGGTAGAAAATCTCAATCAGACGACATCAATTCTGTCAGCGATTCAATTTCTTCACCCTTGATTACTACACTAGATACTTCAGTTAAATTGCATCCAACAGCTACATCGGACAATGTGTCATCAATTGATTTCCATCAATAACTAACTCGTCAATAAATCATTTCTCAGTCTTTTAGTAAAGTAATTAAGTGGAAGCCAAATCTATATTCATTACCTAAGTGTAATGCCAGCAATGAGTTTATCGACACATAAGCTAGCTTTTACTCATTGGCTATTTCAAGGCCCTTGGAAATCAAACATAGATTAATGGAGACAGTGGTGTTTAGCCAAGTCATCTTTCAAAAAAAGAAAAATCTAGGATAGCGCTTATTAGATCAAACATTAGCCGAATACTTGAATTATGGAGAGAGGGAAATGTTAAGTCCTTGATGGAAGAGGCACGTCTTTTACAAAAGTGCAGCCTTGGATATTCTTTATCAAAAAGCAGCACCTATTGAATTAAAAGATTTTGTAATTTAATGACAAACGGTAAAACTCATGCTGCCACAAAATTACTAGAAAATCCGAATGAACAAAAGGTTATTTTAAAGCTGGACGATGAAGTCCATGGAATATCGGTGAGAGAAAAATTAGCTGAATTACATCCCAGGACAATGCCTATCAATGATTCCACTCTTGTAACAAAGCCTTTAAATGGTATAGTTAAGCACTATCCGGGAACGTGTTTGCGAATATCTGCAGATGACATAGTATCAGCAGCGCGTCGTACTCAAGGATCAGCCGGACCGTCAGACTTGAGTGCAATTACTTGGCAGTCTATGCTTATCTCATTCGGACCAAGATCTAATCGTTTGGCGTCAAGTATAGCAGATTTTGCGATCTTTCTAGCTACTACAAACACTCAATCAGATGATCTCACGGCATTTACGGCAAGTAGATTAATAGCTATTTATAAAAATCAAGGAATAAGACCGATCGGTATTGGAAATGTTATACGGAGAATAGTAGGGAAGGTTCTAGCCAAAATTGTATCTATTGATTTGCAATAAGTATCATCTTCAATACAATTATGCGCTGGTCACCGATGTGGAGTTGAGGCGGCTATCAATTCAATACGTGAACTTTTTCATAATAATGACTCTGCCTGTATATGGAAGTAATGGACTGACATGAAAGTCAGTCCATTATTCGGCATAATGAGTCTAGAAACTTAATCGCGGAGGAACTCGCAGACGTATGCCATGGTGTCGAGATCGAACCATTGCTGCAAAGGGTGGATGAGTCTGTGATCTTTTCATGTTCCGGAGGTGTCGGCCGAAGTGCCTTGAATTATTAAAGACAATTGCTACCAAACAAGCTGGGAAACACGACAGCCCCTAAGACGAATGTAAATGCCGCTTAAAGCGCGCCGTAGCTTTTTGCCTATGCCGTGCAGCGTCGAATTGTATCAGAGGGAGTCGAGTTCCATCGAACAAACTGGGATGGGGCAAAGCAAGTTAAATTGGATTTAAGTGCATAATCAACTGTTTTATTAATTAATAAATACTTATTGCTGGACCTATTTGCGGGTAACCTTGTTGCTCGTAATAAATAATATTAATAATTAAAAAAATAACCTATAAATAATAAGCTTTACAAGAACATAATCGATGAGTTAAAACGAGTCAACGAGAGCAGGCATATGTTGCAACTCAGTCAAAGGTGCATCTACATGGCTATCATCAAAACCTATCATCAGAAGTGGTTATCATTTAAGCAAGCAACAGTTTCAAGATGCTCTTGCGGCAAGATATGGTTGGAATCCTCCTAATCCACCAGCGGTTTGTCTTTGTGGAAACACCTTTAATATTATACATTGTTTAGCTTGCCAAAAAAATTGGATTACCGTCAATAATTCTACTACAACAATAGATCAGAATGCAAGACTTGATATCGGATGCAATGGTTTGTTCGCAGATAAAACAGAGCGGTCCTTAATGGACGTATGTATTTTCAATCATCTGGATCCGTCAAATTCATTTAACCATACTTCTGATCTATTTCAATATCACGAGAAGCGTAAAATAGCTAAATACGATGAGTGAATATCTCGTCTTGAGCGTTCTACGTTTTATCCGATTGTGCTTGCATCCAATGGTGGACTTGGTAACAATGCCGACAAAGTCATAGAACGCATGGCAACATTACAATCGAAGAATACAAAGGAAAGTTACAGTGATATCATTAGGAAATTTAGAACAACTATTGGTTTCAAATTGGCAAAAATGACATCAATGTGTGTAAGAGCTGCAAGATCAACATACGAAACTCCAGTCAATGAATTTAGAGTTTCGTAAATAATTAAATTATTGAATATTTTCGGATCCATTAGCGGATAACCGTGTATTTGATGTAAAATTATTAATAAATTTTCTTATTAAAAAAATTATAATAATAACCTATAAACAAAAACAGAAACTATCTTGTTATCTCAATTAACTACTTACATTTGAGATCTAAAGTAAATACACTTAAACACACAATCTAATACACATACACAAATCACAAAGAAGTACAGGTAAAAGAAGAAGTACCAGTTAAAAGAAGAAAGTACAGCCTACAGACAGCACTTATCACGAATTTTTATACAATTCATGACACGGGGCCAGCCTTCGAGTGAAAACAAATGCCATTTATGTAATGGACAAGCTGCACGTTGCAAAAGTTGTAAGTGCGCAAAGACAGGACGACCTTTTGTAAATTGTGCTGCAAAAATTGCATCAATCACATTAAAACAACTTTGAACAATATAATTGTTGATATATACCCTGAAGCGTATTTCATTTGATTACACAACAGTAATTAACTTCAATTAAAACTATAGTCAATCAATCAAAATCTTCATTACGTTCCACAGCCATTTTTGCGTCCCCCATAGATGCAGCAAGCTCTTCCAGATTAGTATCACGGCTATGGAATCCCAATGTCTGCATTTGTACAAGTTCGGATGCATAAAGATGTTCTTGAGTTTGGTTTGGTTGTTGATTTGTCGGCTGATGTTGCTGGAGATGAAGACGATCTAATGGTTGAAACAACGAAGCAGTATAATCTTGATTTGAGTATTGTAAATTTTGAAATACTGTTGTTGCATAAGCTGTTTGTCTATTGCTTGGTGATCGAAAAGAATCCACATCAGATGAAGTAGGTTGACTATTCATTTGATTATCGACTAGACCGCTTATATTTGAAGATATCAACTGTGAATATACTTGTGGGGATGTGTCCCTAAGACGAATTAGATTCTTTAGAATTTGTACAATCGTCCTCAATGCTCGAGTATTTGTGCATAGAGCACAAATTTCAGGTATTGGCCACTGACTCATAAACTCATGAATTACACGATGTACTTGTTCTCTTTGTCCTTCGTCCTGTATAAATTCATATGTACGCAGCAGATTAAGAAGAATCTTAAGCAGATTAAGTAGAATACCAGGATCGCAAAGAGAATTATTCATATTTGGGTTAAAACTGGATGCCCGCAACATGTCGAATAACATGAGAGGATTTTCAGCATCGACTACTAATAATTGTTGAGGGTTCATCGTAGAATACCGATTAGTGTTTTCGCTTGACGTAGATTGCAAAGGCGACTCTAAACGGTTTGAATTAGATACATATGAACTAGACGAATCGATTTGAAATGTAGTATTCTGAGATGCCACCGGGTTTGGCAGGAGGTTTGTATTTTCAGTTCCTACTTGACTAGTGTTAGCTGTACCAGATGAACTAGAATAAGTATTCAGAGGGTTATCGCCAAACTGCTCATGTGCCACATTAAGCATTGGTTCTTGAAAATCGCGATAAATTCTCTGTCGAACTTTATATCCGCTCGGTAATCTCTCAAGGTTAATCAGGGCTCTGTCATGGTTTCTCGTAATTTCCTGTATAGTTGTAGGAATACGAATCATTTCCATTGTTTGACACATTAAATCCGGATTGTTAACGAATTGTGAAACCTCGTGGTTCTGCTCCCTCACTCTTTGCATTTGTGGATTGTTAAGCTTAATTGAACTAAGCAATGCAGGATTACTCATAAGTCTTTGAGCCAAATTATTACTTAGAAGGTTTTGAACTGCATGTGGATTTGTCTGAATAGTGCCAAAAGTATTTTGTTGTATTTCAGTACAATTTGAATTTCCAAATGGAAGGTTCAAAAATGGTGCAAGTGTTAATCTGGATAATGTTGCAGTTCCATAGGTATGTTGATCAATATTCGGTTGAAGCGATATCAACCCCTCCTTAATTGTTGGTGATTGCTGAAGTGACAAAGAAGCATTATTTGATTGTTTAGATGTTGAGTGATATGCCGAAGGTCGTCGTGGAGACATGAGTTGCAGGACAGGCATGTCAACCTCAGAATGGTCGCCTTTGACGACGGAAGCTGACCGAATATTGGAGTCATGAACTATCTCAACTGACTGGGCCTCGGGCTGTGCAAGGTTGCTCAAAGAAAAGAGTCGCGGAGATGGGTCGTCACAAAATCCAAGACTTTTCTCTAGTAAGGGTTGGCCCATCTCGTCAAGACTTTTGAGGATCGCTTTAGCATTTCCTCTCATCAGTGCGACGGACAAGCGCTGAAATAACTGACCCGCTGTGCTACAATACGGGGTACCGTTTCTACATGACATAGAACGAGCAATGAAACGAATTAGCTTTTCCCCTTGGGGGTTCCATCCTCCGTAAGTTTCAACAACTGCTGCCGTAAAACTGTATCCATTCTCCTCTAATTTGCGTTTATATTTCCTTTCCTTGACACAGGTGGCATACTTGCTTGCGGCATAGCCAGGGATCTCAGAAGCCATGGAAATATAAGCATTTTGTTGAGGGTTAGTTACGGCAAAATCAACTGCTAAAGGAGGGTCCTTATAAAATAGAATGTCCGCCGGTCTCTCTCGCAAACCACGAATAAGGTTGGGTACCTCCTTTGCCACCCTCAATCCAGCAGAAACCGCTGCTTGAAAGACTGTATCCCTCAAGCTATCATGTCGAATTCCAGGGTGGCCTCCAAACTGACATGTTAAGGCGTGGAAGCCGAATTTGTCTGCCATCCTAAGGCAGCGTCTGCATCGATAATCACTGTTCCAGAGAGACAACCCTAACCAAAGACGTAGTAGCACAACGAATTCATTTGGTGCCAAGTTCATATGTGTGGCTTTGCTAGGGACGGCCTGTAACCAAGCACACGCGTGTGGGCATGAAACTGCCAATAATCGGGCAGTATTGAAGCGATCGGCATTCTCCAATAGCCTGCTGCGCGACACTTCGTCAATGTGACAAGATAATCCTCGTTGATTTGTTTGCGGATTGCCTACATGTTGCGGAATAATAGATTTAACGAATTCGTACCCAGGGAAAGTTAAAGGGTCAAGATTTAATTGGCTAGCGACAGTGTCTACACTAGACAGGAAGGCTGCCTGAGAGTGTTGGAAGCAGCTTCGAAGGCCCAGTCCTCCCATCTTCAGCGGTAAGCAAGCTTGCATCCACGCCCACTTATCGGGTTGAATAGAAGTGATATTGCTAAAACACTTCAATATCAAGCGGTCGAACAAACGGAAAAACTCTTCGGCGAAGGCGGGGTCTATAGTGCGCATTAAATGGTTTACCCGTGGAGCGGATGCGCAGCTACGAAGCAGGATGAAAGCAACTTGTGGGTCAGGGAGATTTTCGAGCGAGTCCAGAGTTTGACGCAGGGATGGTAGAACAACATCGACAAGGTATCCCGAACAATGTTCCTTAGACCCGATGGGACTTCCAAGAATTGTAAAGTTTTTTGTGGTGTTGACCAATGTGATCCATGGGCATCTGTTCTTTATCAAGTCGACCTTGTCTTCCCTACCAATTACTTCGGTTTTTTTTCCAGTTAATAGACAGTCCAATCGCAGGAAAATTAGCAGCAAGACGAGCCAGAGCCTCGCCCACCGCAATAGGAGTACCGCCGATTATTCCGTCGTCGAGGTACCACCTATTTAAGCTGACACCTTCAATCTCCGATATCTGGACCACAATCGGATCAATCGCCAGGCAAAATAGAACTGGACCAAGAGGATCTCCTTGTTGTACCCCTCTTCGAGACTGAAGAGGTTTCAGGCTACCGAACCGAAGGCTTGAGGTAGTGCCGTAGCACCATGATGTCCAACGACTAATTTCTGGAAAATTCTTATCGATCGCGTTGACGAAGGAATCCCGGTTCAGCGTGTTAAAAGCATTGAACAATCAAGTCGTATTTAAAAGGAATGAGGAATTAAAAGAATGTACAAACCACGTGACGATAACATCATGTCGGCATGTACGGACTACATCAAAAGAAATGACACCACTTAAAATTTACGAAGAAGTCATACACTGGAGGCCAAACGCAATGGTCCTCCCGAAATGCAATGCGAGCAAAACAGCGATAGGCATTTTGGCGACTTTTTAAAAAAGTGCGGTTGATCGCGAACATCCAGATAGTTTCTGTTTGAAAGCCGCTAAAATTTTTACAAGGTGCGTATTTGAAAAGCTTCCAACGAGTAAAATATTAGCGAACCGTAAAGTTCTGGAGCGGAGAATACGACTATGGAAAGAGGGCAAAATAAACGAACTATATGATGAAACTGAAATAATTCAGGAACGTTTAGGAAACCATAAATCGAATGAAGGTACATAAGAACATAAATGGATTAAAATGTACTGTTGTATGATGTCCTTCGGAAAAGTAAGAGCTGCGGCATCAATCCTAGAAAGCAAGTCCCGAGGCACAGTCTTACCAATGTATACAATTGTAAATGGACTGACTGTAAGAGAAACTCTCCAGTCATTACATCCTGATTCAGCCGATGCAGAAGATCAGTTTCTCCTCCATGAGAGGATACCTGAAGCTCGAGATCATCACGCTTCGTTAATTCTTGACATCGATGGTGAGTCTATAATACGCGCAGCAAAGAAGACATCAGGCGGTGCATGACCATCAGGACTTGATTCGGTAGCATGGCGAAGTTTGCTCACTAGGTTCTCCAGATATTCAAAAAATCTGGCGGAAGCCCTTGCTGAGTTTACAAAGCATATAGCCTCCGAAAGCGTTGATCCAATGATCATGGACGGCTTCGTGGCATGATAGACACATATGTCCATCATGCGGACGAGTAGCGGACGTTGTACGACGTATCGTAGGCAAGGCAATTCTCAATAACTTAAAACATGATTTACAAGATGCCGCAGGATCCACACAGATGTGTGCCTCGCAACGAACCGGATTGGAACATGTAGTTCATTCACTTAGAGAAAAGTACACGGATAATCAAAACTTCGGGATAATGGCCGTAGACGCAAAAAAACGCATTCAATAGCATCAATAGGCGTATGGTTATACACAATACGCAGTATACTTGTCCAGCCTTAGCGCAGATTTTACAGAATGTATATTCGATTGATGCGCAGCTATTATTAGACGATGATGTACTATATTCTCGCGGGGGCGTCACTCAGGGCGATCCGTTGTCGATGGTAGCGTTTGCAACGGCGTCAATACCATTGATCAAACTGATAAGCAAACGTTGTCCCATGGTGACACAGAAGTGATGTGCCGGTGATGCCAATTTTATCGGTACGCCAGAAGATCTCTCTAAAGTATGGACTTTGTTGAAGAGTGTGGGTCCGTCTTTCGGGTACCATGTCAACGTCAAAAAAACACAATTGCTTTTTCATCACATGCCATCATGCAACATCGAAGCATTTGATGGAATACAAATAATGTTCGACGGCTTAGAAATCCTTGGATCAGTGATTGGTACTCAGGAATACGTAAGCATAAAAACTAGACAACATATATCCGAATGGGTTACTCTTATTGATCGACTGTTTGAAGTGTCCAAATATGATCCTCAAGTAGCATTCGCCGGTTTAAGACATTCTGCACAGTGGAAATGGCTTCACTTTCTACGAACAACCCCAAGTCAAACATATGACACAATCCCTCTAAGTGATACGATATTAAGATGACTGCTTCCCGCGATCATGAATCAAGACCTAGATGAGGCGACGATTGGTGTGCTTACATTACCAGCAAGACTAGGCGGAATCGGTATAATGGATCCTACCACCATGGGCGAACAAGAATTAAATGCGTCGCAACGCTCTTCAGACTCATACTCTTCTGGACTGAAAGGCAACGAATTACGAAGAACGCAAAAATAGTTATCCGCTCTTATCACAAAAGAAAAAATTAAATCAGCTAACTGAGTCTACGTATTGTTATATAATTATAAAATAAACAAAACATAATAATGCTAAATCAAAATTTAATAATTAAATAATAAAATTAATAATTGTTTTTAGATTTTCTATAATTTTAATCAAGTTAAAAATAAAAATAAAAAATAAAAAATAAAATTTAAAATAAACGTCATTTTTATGAATTGACTAATAAATAACAGACGTTGTATCAGAATAAGAATTAGAGGTCATCAGGAGGAACTGCTAAGGAATTGTTCGAGAACAAGTTGTTGAGTGTAAAACCACTACTGAACAGTACATTCACAAGAGCAATAAGCTTTGCGACCGCACCTGGTGCTTCTTCGTGGGTAAGCGCGTTGCCACTGAAAAATGAACACTTTGATCTTAACCCAAACGAATTCAGAGATGGAATGGCAACTAGATACGGTTGGGAATCAAAAGATGTAACGAATACCAAGTGTCAATGTGGGGTCAACTCTCACCTAAGCCACCTACTATCATGTAAACATGGAAGTCAGTCCATTATTCGGCATAATGAGGCTAGAAACTTAATCGCGGAGGAACTCGCAGACGTATGCCATGGTGTCGAGATCGAACCATTGCTGAAGAGGGTGGATGAGGTTGTCTCGTTCACACGTTCAACGACAAGTCGTAAGGAAGAAGCGCGATTGGACATTGCTTGTATAGGTCTTACTGGGAGGAGTTTTGAGCGGGCGTATATAGACGTCGCAATATTTAACAATCATGCCAATTCGTACTCCCAATCGGTAGTTTCTGCTTTCGAATACCACGAATCAAGAAAAAGGGTGAAATACGATAAACGAATCAGGGTCATTGAACGAGGTACATTTATGCCTGTGATCTTTTCATGTTCCGAAGGTGTCGGCCGAAGTGCCTTAAATTTATTAAAGACAATTGTTACCAAACAAGCTGGGAAACACGACAGCCCCTAAGACGAATGTAAATGCCGCTTAAAGCGCGCCGTAGCTTTTTGCCTATGCCGTGCAGCGTCGAATTGTATCAGAGGGAGTCGAGTTCCATCGAACAAACTGGGATGGGGCAAAGCAAGTTAAATTGGATTTAAGTGCATAATCAACTGTTTTATTAATTAATAAATACTTATTGCTGGACCTATTTGCGGGTAACCTTGTTGCTCGTAATAAATAATATTAATAATTAAAAAAATAACCTATAAATAATAAGCTTTACAAGAACATAATCGATGAGTTAAAACGAGTCAACGAGAGTGGCATATGTTGCAAATCAGTCAAAGGTGCATATACATGGCTATCATCGAAACCTATCATCAGAAGTGGTTATCATTTAAGCAAGCAACAGTTTCAAGATGCTCTTGCGGCAAGATATGGTTGGAATCCTCCTAATCCACCAGCGGTTTGTCTTTGTGGAAACACCTTTAATATTATACATTGTTTGGCTTGCCAAAAAAAATTGGATTACCGTCAATAAGACATAATATAGTAAGAGACAGCATAGCGAAGGATCTTACAAAAATATGTTGTTCAGTATCGATTGAACCATGTCTTCAAAAATTACTAATCGGAATAATATTTCAGCGTTCTACTACAACAATAGATCAGAATGCAAGACTTGATATCGGATGCTATGGTTTGTTCGCAGATAAAACAGAGCGGTCCTTAATGGACGTATGTATTTTCAATCATCTGGATCCGTCAAATTCATTTAACCATACTTCTGATCCATTTCAATATCACGAGAAGCGTAAAATAGCTAAATACGATGAGTGAATATCTCGTCTTGAGCGTTCTACGTTTTATCCGATTGTGCTTGCATCCAATGGTGGACTTGGTAACAATGCCGACAAAAAGTCATAAAACGCATGGCAACATTACAATCGAAGAATACAAAGGAAAGTTACAGTGATATCATTAGGAAATTTAGAACAACTATTGGTTTCAAATTGGCAAAAATGACATCAATGTGTGTAAGAGCTGCAAGATCAACATACGAAACTCCAGTCAATGAATTTAGAGTTTCGTAAATAATTAAATTATTGAATATTTTCGGATCTATTAGCGGATAGCCGTGTATTTGATGTAAAATTATTAATAAATTTTCTTATACTGAAAAAAATATTTTGTCTCCAAGGTATTGCACTTAAGCTAGCTCTGAAAAACTACAGCTCATACACCGCCGAAGTTGCAAGGTTGCGAAGAACAATTTGTTGTATCGTCATGCGTGGCGTATCTGAGCCTCAGATCACCTCGCTCCACATTGTTGCAACCGGTCTCAATGTCAAGATCTTGATCCTAATGACTGATAATTTGACAGTGTTTTCATTTTCTTGGACAATTTTACAATGTTTTAAGGCCCATTTGAGGGATCCTAATAAATTATTATTAAAAAAATATTATTATTTTATTATCAAAATTGAAATTTGTCTTGGTTATATTAAGTTCTATACAAGCGATTGAATGTATCACATTCAGTGAATGGTTGTATTAACCAAATCTTGGAATTTGAGAACAAAAAATTTTAAGACCTTAAACACACAATAAAATAACATACAGAGTTCTATATATTCTATACATATACAACACCTCAAAAATCAATTAACAACACACAACATAATGCCGCGAGGTAAACCGTCTTCATTTTTTTTCTGTTGTACGTGTAATGGTTCAGCTGCAAAATGTATACGTTGTCCTTGCAAGAAATCCGGAAGATCTTGTATCGACTGTCTAGCTACCAGTTGCAAAAATCGCATTAAAGAAACGCCGCTATTATTGGAAGCAATCATTTCATCCTCAGAGCGATTGAATGTATCACATTAAGTGAATGGTTGTATTAACCAAATCTTGGAATTGAACTGTGTAGTATTGGATTTACTAATAAATCTACTGAGCTCAGACATAGTAGCACAGATAAACAAACTAACACAGGGATTGACATTGACTCAGTTTACAAAGAAGTCATTTTATGGGCTCCGAATTTGTTCGAGCTACCAAGATGTAATGCAAGCTTCGAGTTCATCGACAATTTAGCATCATTTTATCGTTTATGCGTCGATGATCAAACACAGATAGAATTAAGTCTTAAATCATCTACGGTGGTGTGTCAGTTAATTTTGCAAAGAACGGAATCTCGTCGAGTGAGTGCAAGACGCAAAAATATTGAACGCAGACTAAAATTATGGAAGGAACAAAACTTGTTCGAGCTTTTATGTGAAGCAAGAATCCTTCAAAGTCAGAGAAAGTGCCAAAGCCAAAGGACATCTAGAAAATCAAGTTGGGTCCAGAAATTTATTCAGCTAATGACACATCACAAGACAAACATAGCGATAAAATTGCTTGAAAATCCTCACAATCAAATGGGTATATTGGAGCTGGACGATACTTTTGAATCACAGAGTGTGCGGCATAAGCTCTTACAGCTTCACCCTGAAGCTTCCGACATAAGTGAAGGCGTAGCTCTAAATAGTCCTTTACCAAACATGGTTAAGCACCACCCAGTACGTTTTGAATACATATCAAGCGAGGACATTATAGAGGCAGCTCGACGCACTCAAGGATCAGCAGGACCTTCAGGATTGGATGCGCAAGTATGGCGCACAATGCTATGTTCTTTCGGAATATCATCTTCTCGACTAGCTTCCAGTCTTGCTGATTTTTCGTATCTTGTGGCAACCGTTAATATCAACCCAGACTCTCTTACAGCATTTACAGCAAGCCGTTTGATTCCATTGAACAAGGACCCCGGCATCAGACCAATAGGGATTGGTGAGGTATCACGCAGAATAGTTGGAAAAGTTCTGGCAAAGTTGATAAGTAAAGACTTACAGATCGTGTCGAAATGCGAACAATTGTGCGCTGGACAAAGATGCGGGGTCGAGGCTGCGGTACATTCCATTCGACAGGTTTACATGGAAAACAGTAACATGTGTTTGTTGCAGCTAGATGCTCGAAATGCATTAACTGTGTGAACAGTAAATTGGCTCTAGCAAATATAGAGTATGTTTGTCCTTCACTAGCAACAGTGCTGCGTAATGTGTATGGTAATCCAGCAACTCTTTCAGTCGACAAGGATTTAATGTTTTCCAAGGAGGGGTTCACGCAAAGTGATCCTCTGGCAATGATAGCATTTGCTGCGTCATCACTTCCACTCATAATGAAGCTGAGAGCTATAGCACCAAACGTTACTCATCGCTGGTTTGCAGACGATGCGAATTGTGTGGGTAGTCGATCTGATGTATTGAGAGTCTAAAAAAAAGGATTTATTTTAACGTGGCAAATGCGTGCCAGCGCACGCTTACATGACCACAACAAAACAAAACTGTGAATCAGGTGTCGAGAAGGTGTGAACGGAGGAGGTGTTTGAATGTGATAAAGAACAAAAAATTTTAAGACCTTATACACACAATTATTCCTGTCAGTTCCAGATTATTCCTGTCAGTTCCAGATTATTCCTGTCATTTCCAGATTATTCCTGTCAGTTCCAGATTATTCCTGTCAGTTCCGCTCGCTACGCTCGCGGATTGAGCTCAATCTATCGATAAAAGGTCATGCCTAAAAAAGCGCGATCTCAGATCCCTGTTCCTGATCAACAATCTTCCACATCTAAATGCAATGATGGTTATACCAGCTTTGAAGTTGGATGCGATTCCAAAGATTGCGATGTATGGACACTTGTTCGTGTTAAAATATCCGACCACTCAGTGTATAAACTTAAACATTTCACTTGCGGTTTTTGTACATCAGTACGACTACTACAGTTATCCTGCTCATCTACTCCTGTATCACACACGACCACTCAAACCAATGCTGTTTTAGATGTTTCCCTCGCATCAACACCTGACTTCGCATCATATAATCCCATTATTAAACCTACTCTCTCACACACTCCTCGTTCAACTACGTACCAAACTTCCATTAATCTTTCTCATTCTAACAATGCTAACGGCAAAGCTTTTCATCTCGTACCTCCTCTTTCCTATTCCTCCCCCAATCTAAATAAATCTCAAACTTCTTTATTCTCCTCACGAACTCCTTACTCGACCCCCCTGTATCACCTCTCAATAATTTAAACCCTTCCATCAAAATCATTTCCAGTAACATTTCCGATCAACTAATTCAACACTCCATTCCTGTCACTCATGCCCCAACCTATTTTAATTCTCCTTACTCTACCTCCCACGTAACACTTCCCAATAAGTTACATCCTTCATTTAAAATCATATCCAGTCACATCTCTGATCAACCGATTCAACACCCCGCTCCTGTCACACTTGCTTAACCAATATTAATTCTTTATCAAGCAACCCTGTCATTTCCACTTCTATCTGCTCATCTACCTCGACTCCAACCAGCTCTGTCCGTCCACCACTTTCACGAAATCGTTTTCCTTCGCGCGATCGCTGTATAATCATATCAAACTTAAAGCTTTCCGAATCTGCTTCTCCACAATCTCGCCTCGATGATGATGTATCTGCTTTCAGGTCTATCCTAGCAACCATTCTTCCTGATGATAACCCATCACTCTTCAATAATATCGCTCCTGTATCCTTTATTCGTTTAAACAAATCCACTAAATCAAATCATCTCAGTCCTCCACTCTTAAAAATCGTTTTCCGACATAGTTCACATGCCTCTTCGGTACTCTCCCAACGTTTTAAACTTCTTACCACTTCATCTACTTGCCGTATCTTTCCTGACCGCTCCCCTTCTGATATTGCCCAGCTCAATTTAGCTCGCATTGAAAAACATCGACGTGAAACAAACGGCGAGTCATCCTTATCTATACGTAAAATCAACGGAAATTTTCACGTTCTTCACACAAGGCCAAAAATTCGATGGCGTCCCATCTCTCCCCCTTGTCTTCTTCGCTAGTCGATCTCGCTCCTAAGCATACTTTTCGTCTTAGTCTATTCAATACTCGCTCCATTCTTCATAAAGCTGATATGCTTCTCGATATCTTCGATCAATTATCTATCGATATTCTCTGCATTACCGAATCCTGGCACACTGACTCCAACGATCTTGCTATTCGTCGTCTATGTCGCTCTGGTTGTTCTCTAGTTGAATCAGCTCGTCAAATTACATCTCATACATCTACTGCGTCTAACCATGGCGGTATTGTTGCCATTGCTCGTCACCCAATGTCTTTACGTAAAATCAACGTTAACATCCGTTACACCTCGTTCGAATTACTCATATGCAGATTATCAACGCCTTTCCCTCTGGAACTTGTGATTGTATACCGTCCAGGTTCAGTTGCCCCATCACGTATCTTCTTTAACGACCTTGCAGATCTAATGTCTCACTGTTCATTGTCTTATACTCCTTCTTTTGTTCTCGGTGACTTTAACATTCGTCTTGATCGCCCGTCTGACTCTGACTCTATCACTTTAACTAATCTTTTTTCTGATTTTAACTATAAATTACTTTCAACAAGCCCAACTCATATTCTCGGCGGTGCTCTCGACATCATTGCTGTTCCTAACTGCTTCAATGACTATACCTCCTTGTCAATTACTGATCCTGGTTTGTCCGATCATTTCCTTGTCACTCTTACTCTTACTCGTCCCCATCCTCCTTCTCCGCCTTTACCATTATCTACACCAAGTCGACCCTGGAAGCTTCTCGATATCCCTATTCTCTGCACAGCCTTACTCAATTCTTCACTCTTTTCACTTCCTCTTAACTATCTCTCTCCCGATGATCTCTGCATTCTGTTTGATTCTGAACTTACGTCGATCCTCAATAACCTTCTACCTAGTCGACTTCGACGTTCCCAGCGCTTGCGCCATGCTCCCTGGTTCGATTCTGACTGTAGTCTTTCTAAGCGTCGACTCCGTCACTCTTTTCGTATGTATAAACGCTTTCTTAAACGTTCACCCAACTCACTCCCTCCAAATCTTCGTGATTCCTACTTTTCTCAACGCCGTTCACATCTCATTCTTATACGTACTAAACGTACTCTCTTTTGGCGAAATCAACTCGAGTCATCTTCCAACTCGAAATCTCATTGGAAAATCTTAAACTCAATTCTTTCACGATCATCTACCCCTTGTAATATAAATCCTGATGAATTTTCTTCTTATCTACAAACTAAGCTATCTAATTTACTTTCCCTACTACCCATAGCCCCCTTGTACCCACTCTTATCTTTAAATACTTCCCTCCCAGAACTATTCCACCTTCTTCCCGTTTCGTCTGATGAAGTTTCTTCGGTTCTGCTGTCATTACCTAATAAAACCTCTCCTTCTGACCCAATTCCCACTCACTTACTTAAAAATATCTGCACTTTTATCTTACCCTTCCTAACCACATTGTTCAACTCGTCCATCCGTAGCTGTACATTTCCTTCCATCTGGAAATGCGCCACTGTTCGTCCTATCATCAAAAAGCAATCTCTCGACTCTTCACTACCATCTTCGTACCGTCCAATCTCACTTCTCCCAACCCTCTCTAAACTCCTTGAGCGTCTCGTTCTTAAGCAAGTTAATACATATCTCTATTCCTCTAACTTATTTCCTCCCTTCCAAGCCGCTTTTCGCTCTAATTACTCTACCGAAATTGCATGTCTTAAAGTTTATAACGACTTACTCATATCGCGCGATCATAAATTATGTAGTGTCATAGTTTCTCTTGATCTATCGTCTGCTTTTGACATCGTCGATCACTCGATTCTTCTCCATCGCCTTCGTCATGATTATGGCTTCTCTTTACCCACTGTATCATGGTTTTCTTCATATCTATCAAACCGTACATTTCGCGTATATTCTAACTCTTCTCTCTCCCATCCTTCGTCCATTCCGTCCGGTGTTCCACAAGGCTCCGTATTAGGCCCTATACTTTTCTCTCTTCTTCTTGGTGATTTGTCTTCGATTTCTCATAAATTTAACTTCCATGTTATGCAATATGCTGATGACATTCTCATCTATGCTCATGCACCTGTTTATCGTATTCGCGATCTTAGTGTTTCTGCTTCCGACTGTCTTGTCTCAATTTCCAATCATCTTTCTTCCCTTCGCCTTTCTCTGAATCCTGATAAATCCAAAATTATGTGGATCCTACCTCGACGCCTCGGCTTCGAACCTCCCTCCGTATCATTAAATTCTACAATTCTTCCTATCGTTGATAATCTCGTTTTCCTAGGCTTCCATTTTGACAACCGACTTTCACTTAAACCTTTCGTTAGAGATAAAGTACGCTCATCTACCTTGATACTCCGCAACCTCCGTCAAGTTCGTAGATTGATCGATTTCCCTTCTTGTATGACTCTCATATCATCTCTCCTTTTTTCTAGACTCGATTATTGTCTTAGTCTATTTTCCAACTCACCTAAATCCACTCTTCTTCCCCTACAACGCATCGTCAACGCAGCTGTCCGAATTCTCCTCCGTCTTCGTCGTTTTGATCACACATCCTACCATCTTGCTTCTCTCGATTTGCCTACAATTTATTGTCGTGTTCAAATTCGTCTTCTTATCGTTGCTTTCCGCCTTGTAACTTTTCATACCCCTTCATTTCTCAACCTTCCTTTTCTTGATAATTCTCGTCCTGTTTACTGTTCCTTGCGTTCCTGTAATTCCCTTCTTTTACATGTCCCAAACTACTCTACCTCCTTTGGACTCCGCTCCTTCCTGGTGGCTGCTCCTCTATCGTGGAATCATCTGCCCATTCATATACGCCAATCAACTTCCCTGCAGTGCTTCAAACGACAAATCCGATCCCATCTGAACAATTTAACTGCTTGACTTTCTCATTTTTGTTTGTGGACTTGTAAGCGTACAGCTTGTACGCATTTGCCACATTAAATAAATTTGTATTATTATTATTATTAAAGGAGGAGGCGCGGCGGACGTCGAGAGGGAGTTGATTCCAGGCGAATGAGGCGGCGACGAGGAAGAATAGGAGACCGTAGTTGTTGGAGTAATTAGGAACGTGGAGTAAGAGGGTATGACGGAAACGCAGCGATAGCGAGGTGAAGCAAGTGTCGTCTAAGAAAGAAAGGTTGATTAACAATGGGGAGCCGACAGCGATGAGACGAAAAATAACGAGAAGAAGGCGGAGTTTGATGCGGATGTGGATGGTGGGCCAGGAGAGTTGGGCAAAATATGTGGATGTGTGGTCGAAGCGACGGAGACGAAAGAGCACTCGAACGGCGGTGTTGATTATTCGTTGTAGGGGTAAGATTATGGATTTTGGAGAATTGGCGAAAAGGCTAAGGCAGTAATCGATTTTAGGGAAAAGAAGCTATGAAAGAAGAGACATACAAGAACGGAAGTCGATAAGGGGGCGGATACGGCGGATGTCACGAAGAATTAAGCTAGACGAGCGGACCTTGTCACGGACGAAGGGTTTAAGGGAAAGGTGATAATCGAAATGGAAGCCTAAGAAAGTGAGATTGTGGACTATAGGGATGATCGATGAGGCAAAAGATACAATGGGAGGAGATATGCTTGGTTTACGGGGAAGGATCCACATTATTTTGGACTTTTCGGCGTTTAGAACGAGATGGAGATTGGAGAGACGTTTGTAGATAGAAGAAAGACAGTTGGAGGCAGAAATGCCGATATCGTGTATGCGATGTGCGGGTGCATGAGCATAGATTAGAATGTCATCGGCGTATTGTATGACGTTAAAGGAGTAAGGTTTGATAAATGGAGAGAGATCGCCAAGCAAAAGAGAGAAAAGCAGTGGACCTAGGACTGAACCTTGTGGAACCCCGCAAAAAATAGGGATGGGAGGGGAGGATGATGAATTAGAACAGACGCGAAAGGAACGGTCGGATAGATATGAGGCGAACCAAGCTACGGAGGAGGAAGAAAAGCCGTAATCATAACGAAGGCGAGAAAGGAGGACGGAGTGGTCGACAATGTCGAATGCGGAGGAGAGGTCGAGGGAGATGAGAACACTATATAGAGCCTTGTCTCGAGAAATGAGTAAGTCGTTGTACACTTTTATGCATGCGATTTCTGTCGAGTGATTAGAGCGGAAAGCGGATTGGAAAGGAGTAGGAATGGAATGGTATCCGCGAATTTGGCCGTAGATATGGATTTCATCTGAATGAACAAAAATGCCAGCTTCTAGTACATAAAGATCAAACAAATTTAGCAGAGAAGACTTTCTGTGGTACGGGGCTTAAGATTATATACCAAGGTACAGAAATTCTTGGTTCTGTCATTGTAGATCAAACATATATGGACCAGTTTGTTCACGGCAAAATTGACAATTGGATTGAATCGTTAAAAAATTTGAATTTAGTAGCGAATGAAGATCCATACGTCGCTTTTGCAGCTTTGACGCAGGCGCTCCAATTCAAGTGGAATTATGTTCAACGAACTTGTATGGCTAGTAGCACATGTTACGAACGTCTTTCGTCGTATATATTCGACACGATCATTCCGAAGTTGAGAGGAGTAGATTTAGATACGGGACAACTTGATTCGATAATGATTCCATTACGCTACGGTGGATTAAGTATACAAGACCCGAATAGTAATCCTCTTTCGGAATATGATCGTTCATTACGCATGAGCCAACCTCTACTAGATGGATTATCAGGAAGTGATTTAGAGATTAGGTATGCCCAAATTGCGCGAGAAATAAGAACATATAAGCAAGAATCTATCAAAACTCGATTGATGAGGGTTAAATCAAAAATCAGCAACTATTAGCGCTTGTCTCGATTTCGCAGCCTGTAATGGGGCATCTAATTGCCTTTCAGCAAAACCTTTAATAGTACTTGGTCACCACCTAAGCAAAAGGCGATTTCAAGATGCCCTGGCATCACGCTATGGATGGAAACCTCCGGACTCACCCATGAAATGTTTGTGTGGACACAATTTTGATATTTGTCATGCCGTTGCTTGTCAGTCCGGTGGTATTCCAACAATTAGACATAACGTGGTTCGAGATATTATTGCTAAAGAACTAGCCGATGTATGCAGTTCAACATCAATTGAACCTCCTTTACAACCTTTGCCTGAAGGAATAGTTTTCAAAAATTCCACAACGACCCTTGATCGTAATTCTAGAGTTGATGTTGCGTGTTACGGTCTGTTTGGGGATAAGACGGAGCGGTCATTATTTGACATTTGTGTTTTCAGCCATCTTGCTCCTTCTTATTCATCTGGCACGACAAGCAATGCTTTTAACTATCACGAGGCTAAAAAAACTCGAAGTATGGTGAAAGAATAGCACGTTCGAACAATCGTTTTTTTATCCTATTGTTCTTGCCTCCAACGGTGCCCTTGGCAGTACAGCGCAGAGGATTTTAAAGAAAATAGCAAATATACGAGCAGATAGAACTTGCGATAATTACAGCGCCTATATCCGAAATATAAGGAGTAGAGTTGGTTTTGCTTTATCAAAAATGTCTTCGATGTCTATACGTGCTGCTCGTACGTCGAAAGTTTAGTCAGCATGAAATAACTTAATAACTATTATTTGACTGTATTATTAAATGTTTGTAATTTTTTTGTAAAAAAAATATTTTAAAAAATATTATTTTATTATCTCAAATCGCGGTCAAACGATACCTTAAAAAATTTTGGTTTCTAAAACACATACAATCGTCCAGATTTCAGATCGTCCAGCTTCGAAAAGAAGAGAAAAAGAATAAGTTCATTAACAACAATGGTCAGAGGTAAGCCGTCGAACCAAATACTTTGCTCCACATGTAACGGTTCTGCTGCCAAATGTAAGAGATGTAGATGCGCTAAGTCCAAGACCCCATGCGTAAACTGCCGAGCGCAATGTTGCAACAACGCTTCACCAACTCTGGCAGTAGCTTCGATTGATATAAATGAAGGCAATAGTCCGGCAGAAAACTCAGTCAACTGTTATTCTCGCGTCTCAAACATCCCCCAAACAACAGATGAACAGCAAAATAGCGATGAAGAGTCAAGCGTTATTCTGTCAAAATCGGGTTGTTTGGATTCTATATATGAAGAAGTTGTCAAATGGCGTCCAAACATTTGTGTATTGCCAAGGTGTAACGAAAGTAGAGAGTTTATAGGCGAACTAACAGCGCTGTTCGAAATTGCTTGCACAAATATAGATCAAGAATGCGCTTTAAAAAAAGTAACCATATTGTGTCAATGCGTTCTCCAGCGTTTGCAATCTCGGAAAACAAGTATTGTACGAAAAGCTCTGCGTCAAAGGATAGATTTGTGGCCCGCTGGGAAGATTCAATATTTATTAGATGAGGCTCGTTACCTTCAACATACAAAAGACGGGAAAGGAAATTATCATGTTGAGGAAAATTGGCACAAGACGTTCACACGACTCATTCTCAGAGGCAATATCGGTGGAGCAGTGAGAACTCTTGATGGGAAAGCATCATTTGGCAAGTGTCTTAAATTGAACGAAAAAGTAGGGCAGTTAATTGTCAAACAGGCCTTAAGTGAGAAACATCCACATGGCGTGAATTTACACGAAGAAGGTTTGATCAAGCACTCTATGATAGGAACACCCGTTTCATGTCACTTAATTCAATCAAATAACGGGAGCGGATATAGTATCGATGGCAAAGAAGACGACAAGTGCAGCCGAGCCATCAGGTGTAGACGCGCAAACATGGGAACAAATGCTGATATCGTTTGACCGCGATTCTGATAAGCTGGCCGAGGAATTAGCTGGTATGACAAGACGTTTAGCCTCTGAAATTGTTCCACGAGAATCAACTGTAGCTTTGGTTACCTCAAGGTTGATTGCCTTAGAAAAGTCTGATGGAATTAGGCCTATCGGGATTGGCGAAGTGTATCGTAGGATAATGGCCAAAGTCGTTATTAGAACGATTTCTATGCACATACAATCAGTAGCAGGAAATACACAATTATGTGCGGGACAACGTTGTGGCCGGAGTATGTGGTTCAGTACATTCGGTCGTGTATATTTGAACAGAATAACAAATGCTTGCTGCTTATAGACGCTGACAACGCGTTCAATCGCGTTAATAGAAAACTTGCTTTGGCTAATATGAGTAGTGTGTGTCTACCACTAGTTAACATTTTAACAAACACTTATCATGATGATCCCACTATGATAATTGACAGTGAAACAATGAGATCCCAAGAGGGTTTTACACAGGGCGACCCGTAGTCAATGGTTGCCTTTGCTGCAGCAACTCTTCCTCTGATGGAAAAATTAAAACATGCTTTTCCAAATATCCAGCAAAAATGGTATGCAGATGATGTGTCTTGCGTAGGAACAGCGAATGATCTTGCGGGATATTTGGAGAGGATGCAAACACTTGGACCTCAATATGGCTTCTTTGTCAATGCTAGGAAATGTAAAATATTTGTTCCCTCCGAAACTAGTGAAACAAAATCATTGTTCAATGCCTTGGATGTGTCAGTGACCAACACGGGCGTTGAAGTCCTGTGATGTCCTATTGGATCGGCCGAATATGAAAAATCATGGCTGGATGACAAAATAGAGAATTGGATGATGATCCAAAGACTAGCAGAAATCGCGAAAATCGATCCGCAGCTCGCATATTCCGCCTACATGGTGTCACTCCAACACAAATAAACTCACATTTTTAGGGCATGTCGCTGCGAAGGTAAGGGCGTGGAAAAATTGGAACAGAAAATAAAAGAGTGCCTTCTACCAAATCTCACCGGTCAGAAACTTATATCAGATCAAATGAGACGGATTATTGCTTTGCCGATAAGCAGGGGTGGAATGGGCATTACGGATCCTTCAGATTTTGTCTCGCGTGAGTGGCAGTGGTCGGAGGCTATGTGTAATCCACTTGAAAGTGGTTTAACGGGAGTTGAACTAAATAAAGCTCAGACTATAGTAGCTGCGGAAATTAGAAGAATAAAGAAGCATATTTCAGACTCCTTGTTTTCCGAAATTGTGGATGGGAGCGACCAATTTTTTCGTAATTCGTTAAGGCACGCGACAATAAAAGACTCGTCTACTTGGCTTTCTGCCAGGGTTAACGATGATCGGTTATACAGACTACGTCGCGAGGAGTTTTATGATGGTTTGTCAACAAGATACGGATGGCCACTTGTCAACGCGTTTAAGACATGCGTTTGTGGGGAGGATAATTCTGTTACTCACACTCTCTTTTGTTGTCTATCTGGCAAGACAATAATCAGACACAATGCGATTCGTGATCTCCTGCGAAACTTGTTATCAGGTGCAAGTCAAAATATCGTAAACGAGCCTCTGCTGACACCAACAGAATCAAATTATTCATTTGAAATGGCATCTACTTGCAAAGACCACAATGCTCGTCTAGACTTGGCTTGTACTGGTTTATTTGGTATCCCGACAGAGCGGACGTTCTTTGACGTTTCAATTTTCAACATCCACGCTCCGTCAAATGACTAACGCAGCCCAGAGAGCACATTTGTGTATCACGAGAATAGAAAGCGTGCGAAGTATGTAGAGCGTGTAAACACATTCGAACGAGCTGGATTTGCTCCCTTGATAATTTCCTCTTCTGGAGGTACTGGAGTTGAAATGAGTGCAGTGCTGAAGCGGATAGCAGCATCGGCTACCGCTAGAGGAAATCGCTCATATGCGGAAAACATAGCGAAGTTACGTCGCCAAATAGGAGTCTCCCTCGCAAAAATGTGCTCTCTGGTGTTCCGCATACCACGATCAACACAAAATTCATATAAAAACTGGTATAATACAGGGCCCATTTGCGGGCAACCTTAAATGTATAAATCCTATTGGCTAAAAAAATTATAATAAAAAAAATATTATAATAAAAATAATAATAATGTCGAAAAGAGTCCTGCAGCAGCATTTCGTTATCACGAGAACCGTAAAGATGCAAAATATTGTGAAAGAGTTGAAACGGTCGATCAGGGAAGATTCATACCCCTAATTTTCTCCTCTTCTGGTGGGATCGGTAACAAAGCAATTTCAACTATCAAGACGATAGCATCCGCAAACAACACGACGGTCCTCAGATTGCTATGCAGACATAATCGCTCGCTTGCATTCCAAAATATCAATTGTGATTGCTCGCTCAGCATCAGCAAGCCTGCGATTGCCGAGATCAACCAGCCACTCGCCGATATATATCAAGCCGACATCGGACGCTTGATTGGAGGCATAAGATGGTCATTAAGATGAAACTACAACAATTAAATTAAGGATTTGTACGTTTGAACTGACGGCCCATTTGCGGGAACCAATTTTGTACAATTTAAATAAATGAAATTATTATTTATTTTTTTTGAAGAAAAAATTTTATTTTCGTAAAACATACAAGAATGTGACCAAAAGTAAAGAATTCAAAAATCCAATCATAAGCTAAGTTATTTCTCTTTAATTTGAATCTTCCGGCTTTCGTGACATCTCTTAGTTCAAACTATCTTGATACCTATTAACTACTACATTTGAGATCTAAAGTAAATACAATAAAATAACACACAAATTACAATCTAAAGTAAATACATTACTTACAATCTGAAGTAAATACAATAAACATACAATCGAACACGACTATCTCAAGTGATTAAACACACAACTTTAACACACATACAATTTCAAAGTCGTACGTCCAGGGTACATCCCGGAGTACGCAGAATGGTTCGCGGAAAACCAACAGATGAAATACGATGTTGTAATTGCAACGGCGCAGCGGCCATTTGTCGTGGGTGCCGATGTGCGAAAAAATCAAGCCCGTGTGAATTGCAGAGCACCAGGCTGTCGTAATCGAATTAAAAATATATTCCTTAATTCGGAGTCTATCAATGTGAATTCTATCCAATGTCGAAATTCTACACAAACAGATCAGACTAGCATATTCAACGACCAAGTTCGTAAGGATACTAGTCAATTGATTACGAACAAAATCAGCCGGAGTTGTATTTCATGCATAGATTCAATAGATTCCTTATCTACATTTTGAAACAACGATGCAACAGCACGGGCAAGGGCAGTAAGTAATATAACGACACCCAGTATTTCTATTGAATACATATATTATAAGGTATGTAATTGGCGCCCCAACCTCATGCAACTTCCTATATGTACGGCGAGTAACGAATTTATAGATATTCTTTCTTCTTATTACAATTTAATAGCAAATGACAAAGATGATGGCCAAATCTCATTGATGAAAGCAACGGTTTTTTCACAGTGTATCCTTCAAAAAATCCCAACGCGTAAGATCTCTTACACTAAAAATACCATTGAACGTCGTTTAAAGAGTTGGAAAGCGGAAGACTTTATAAGTGTATATGAAGAAGCATTGATGTTGCAGACAACATCCCATTGCAATGTGAAAACAAATAAGATTGATTGGCATAAAAACTACATTCGGCTAATGGAGAATGGATGTGTAGCTTCAGCAACCAGACTTCTAGAATTTAAAGACGATTCACCCATTCTTTCTCCCGATTCGAAAGTTGGTACAAATACTGTAATAGAGAAGCTAGCAGAATTACACCCTTACCCTGCTGAAATAGATCAGAGTGTTATTCTATCGGATTTTGTTGATGGAGTAACTAGTCATCATCCAGTCATATTTTATTCTATAAATGCAGACGAAATCATAGCAGCAGCAAGGAGAACACATGGTGGCGCTGGACCTTCAGGCTTAAATGTAATAATGTGGAAGAGAATGTTAACTGGATTCGGTATCCAATCTAAGAAGTTAGCAACATCACTAGCAGAATTTGCTATACGATTAGCTTCAGAGCATATCCATCCTAACAGTTTGCGTGTGTTTGTAGCGAGTAGACTTACAGCTTTAAAAAAGACTGCAGGAATACGACCAATTTGCGTGGGACAAGTGGAACGACGGGTAATTAGCAAAGTCGTTTTAGGAAAAATTAGAGGACATATTCAGGATGTAATGGGAACTGTGCAATTGTGCGCATCACAGAGAAGCGGAATAGAATTCGCTGTTCATTCCTTATCAGATTCCTTTCACTCTCGGGTTGACTTTGGCTTACTGGCCGTGGATGCAACAAACGCTTTTAATTCCGTAAATCGACGTCTAACATTAGCAAACATAAAATTCATTTGTCCGTCTCTTGAAACAATACTAGTGAACTTATACATAAAATCATCAACAATGTTTACTGGTAGTGATCCGATATTTTCAAAAGAGGGTTTCACTCAAGGTGACCCTTTGGCCATGTCTGCATTTGCTGTTTCGACTCTACCACTCATCCTTCATATTCAAAAATGTTCACCATCTGTGATTCAACGATGGTACGCAGACGATGCAAACTTTGTCGGTCCTAGCGATGATTTATCTAGAGCCTGGGAAATACTAAAAACAATAAGCCCAAAATTTGGATATTACGTTAATCCACTAAAGACACAGCTGCTAATACACAAGGAACATGAATTCGACACTAGCAACTTCTCTGGCTGTAAAATAAGTGAGCGTGCTATCGAAGTACTCTGAACTCCCATTGGAGCAGAAGCTGATGTTTTGGATATTATAAAAACCAGGATAACATCCTGGGCATCCACACTTGAAAGATTAGTTGAAGTTAGTAAAATTGATCGACAAACTGCTTATTCCGGGTTAATACACTCTGTGCAATGGAAATGGATATATACTTACAGAACAGTACCAATGTGCACGGATGTCACTAGATGTCTTAAAAACCTATTGTATAGCGGTTTTATTGAGTCAATCGCACAAGCGAAAATTGAACAAGCACATAAAGAATTATTAACTCTACCGTTCAAGTTAGGGGGCATTGGGTTAGTTGATCCGGAATACATCGCTGACTTGGAATACGATTGTTCTCGTAGAATGTACGAAACCTATCGAGACGGATATTCATAGGGATGTTCAAACTCAAACAGCTAGAAATATTTCATACATTAGATTAAATGTAGCCAAATCGAGGAAATAATTAATACTAAAATCTCTACCATCGGATTACTTTAAGATATTGGCACATGCTAGTTACAAGGAAGCTTCATCGTGGCTATCTTCCCTATCTCTACGTCACGAGGGGTTTCGGCTTACAAACAATGAGTTTAGCGATGCATTAGCAGATCGCTATGGATGGTCTTTGCAAGCATTAGAAAATAAAAAATGCATATGTTCTTCAGAAATGACTATCAATCATGCATTTTCGTGCGAGACTGGAGCGTTACCATCTATCAGGCAGAATGAAGTAAGGGATATATTTTCTCACCTCTTAAGCGGGATATGCAGTGGCGTGGAGGTTGAACAATTATTATCACCCGTTCCATCTGATTATCGTTTTAACAACAATAGCACAAGCATATCGAAAGAAGCGCGTCTGGATGTTGTATGTAGTGGACTATTGGGAAGCCGGTTTGAGCGGACATTTTTGGATGTCGCAATATTTAATGTACATGCTCCCTTTAACTCCCGAACTGAGTGTAAGGCTGACTTTGAATACAATGAAAAACGGAAAATTTCGAAGTATGGAGAGCGAATTTTAAGTTTAGAACAGGCGCATTTCAGTCCTTTAATTTTTTCGTCTTCAGGAGGATCAAGTCAGGAATCTAATAGGATAATGAAGCAAATAGCGTCAAAATTAAGCTCAAAACGCGAACTCCCATATCCTCAAATAATAAAAAATATACGAATGAAAATTTCATATGCCTTAGCTCGTGCTGCATCTGCCTGTTTAAGAGCGCCACGCTCTACATATGGAAAACCTATTCACGATAATTTTCGATCAACAGAAGAGATGTCACGAAAGCCGGAAGATTCGAATGAAATTATTATTAATTTAATAATAAAATAATCTATTATTATTATTTGACAATCTATGGGTTACCCGCAAATGGGCCCGTAAATGATAATTAAGTTCAGTTTGGGTTCAAAATTCTGGACGTCCGATTGCAGATCGCGTTCCTCTGATGCATCGCGATGTCATTTTTGCACGTAATAGGCCTAGACGCGTTCTAAGCTTTGTAAGCTCGTCGGGGTATCTGCTTGCTCGCTTATTTGCCAATTTAGATGCGATCCGTCTTAAAAGTTGTGTGGCATTTTCACCGCTTCCACCTGAGAATGAGAAGACGGCGGGTACAAGAGACCCCCGCTCGAACTCTGTTATTCTTTCGAGATATTTACTGCGCTTTCGCTGTTGGTGGTACTTATAGCAGGACTCTGGTGTCTTGGAGGAGTTGGACTGAGCGAAAGCGTTAAACACGCAAATGTCGAAGAAAGTTCGCTCACTCCTATCACCATACAACCCTGAGCATGCAATGTCGAGCCTAGCATCACGGTCTTTTGTCGTTAAGCCGTTTCTAAAGTCAAAGTTTGGCGGGACTGGTGTAAGCAGCGGCTCGACTTGTACGTTATACGATGTTTCTGTTAGCTGATAGGCAATAAAATCGCGCACGGCATCGTGTCGCATCGACGGAAGCCCACCGAATGGGCATGAGAGAGCATGGGCAACTGTATTAATCTGCCTACATTTACATTGAGTTGGTGCGGATTTAGGCGTAATTCCGTATCTAGAAGAAATAGAATCACAAAACTCGATGTTACTTAATCGAGTTGCTCGATCGAATGTAGGATATCCGGATAGCCATGACGAAGCCCCTGTTGTTGAAGCATGCTCAATTGCGGTACACAGAATTCCACTCGCATTGCTCAAAATATCTTCTTGGTCTAGCTTTTCACTAGAGGCTTTTGCTGCCCGTAGATTTTTAATAATTGTCTCCTGCATAGAATTAAGTACCGAGCCAATATATCCTTGTATGCTTGGCTCACACACTGAGGTCGATGATCGATATTCGTTGCTTGGTAACGTGGACGGATCTCTAATGCATAAACCGCCGTTGCGAAAACTCAACTGGCATGTGCGCCATAAGATATCGTCTTGAGAAATATCAATGTCAAAAAGATGTGATATTGTAGACTTTAGTTTCAGTGTCAGAGGTGCGAACCACGCAGAGGGGCATTCATAGCATCGTTGAGTATGTGTCCATTTATGCTGAATAGACTTAATTAAGCACACGTATGCAACCTGAGTGTCTAACTCTCCTACTTTCTTCAACTGTGACACTAATGTGCAAAGGGAGGAAACTGATGATCGTATAAACGTCTCTATGTATTCGGCTGATCCGATTGGTACTCCAAGAACGGGTAAGCCATCCTCAACGATGGAGACTCCAGCGTTATCAAGTAACGATTGGAAAGTCGAGATGTCGTTCCCGTTGGAATATACCTTGCATTTTTCTGGATTCAAGTGTACGCCATATGAGGGGCCGACGGATTGAAGCACCTTAAATGCTTCAATGACATCTTGTGGGGAACCTATGAGGTTGCCGTCGTCTGCGTACCATAACTGTTTAATGTTTGGGCAAGTTCTTTTGATACGGAGTAGTAACGGAAGTGTTGCAGAGGCAAATGCTGCCATCGAAAAGACGTCGCCCTGTGTAAATCCTTCAGCAGATAGTAAGAATTCACTGTCAATTGTTAGCAGTGTCGGCTTTCTGTATAGGTTAGAAAGGACTGTGTTCAATGCTGGACAGATATTTGGCATGTTTGAGAGAGCGGTCATTCTATTCACTCTGTTGAATGCGTTGTCAGCATCTATTGTGAGTAGCACGAATGTAGGATTTCTCTTCAACGAGTCACGAATACCGTGAATAACACATTCGGTGCCAGCACGCTGCGAGGCGCAGAATTGGACGTTCCCGCATATTGTTTGCAGTTGGGGTGATATTATTTTCAATATTGATTTAGATATAATGCATCTGGAAACATCTCCTATTCCTATAGGACGTACGCCAGGATTTTTGCTAATCAAATGCAACTGGGTGAAACTCAGGAATGTCATCGATAGGCCTGCGCAGAATGGCGTCATCAGATTTTGCTGAAGCCATCGGATGCTTATCAATAAGAATTTGTCTCACTGTTTGGCCGTCTATTATTTCGTCTATTCGAAGAGGATGCCCTGTACCATCATTTGATTCAAGTAATTTGACAGCAGCTGTCATTTTCCCACCAAGAACAAACTTCTGAACAGTTTTCAGAATATCATTATTTAGAGGATCATATAGCTTGTGGGAAGACTGAGACTGGAGAAAACGAGCTTCGTTGAGCAGCGTTTGCATATCTCCGCTTGTCCAACAATCAAGTCTGCGATCGAGAATTTGTTTTAGTTGCTTAGGGTTCGCTTTAGCAGGGCGCTGGAGGATTAACTGACTGATGACAACCGCGAGTGAAAGCGAGCAATCGTTTGTGGATGCTAATTCATATATCCGTGCAAGCTCTGAGATAAATCGCTTAGATCCGATGCATCTTGGTAGTCTAAACAGGTTTGGTTTCCAAAGAATAACTTCATGCAATATCGACTCCACCGAGAGAGTATCTGATGAAGATTGGAGTTGCGAGATGGTTGCAGTTATAGGCTCAAGTTCTGTCTGAAGAATGTTCTGCGGACTTTTTGTTCCAACGTTTTGAGTTTCAGATGTAGCACGTAAGTGCGATGTAAATTGGACATTGGTAGACGCGTGTGTGGACAGCACCGGGTTTTTCCTGGAGCAGTTAGGAGCAGAGCACGTTGTGCAAGGTTTCGAATTGCGCGCACATTTACAGCGAATACATTTGGCTGCACTCGTGTTGCAGTTGCAGCATTTTGATAGCGAAGAAGGTATTCCTCTAGGCATGTAGCGTCGATTTCAGAGCGTTGATACTGAGCACAGTGATTCTTTGTTTGGCAAGTAGCGATGATTTAATAGAACTTATTGAGCTCTGTGGTTGTATGTTATTTTATTGTAATTTGTGTAAGTAGTTAATGGGTATCAAGATAGTTTAAATAGATATTTAAATATATAAATAGATATTTGATATATAAAATATTTAAATAGATATTTAAATATTTAGATAGATATTTTATTATTATTTTAATAATAAAATAATAATAATATTATTTTAATTTTTTTTTTTAATTTTTTTTAATAAATAATATATTATTAATTACAACATATGGTTCCCTCAAATGGGCCAATATACATTAAACATTGTTATGTATTATTATTTATTCTAAAACATGAGAATCATCCATCCGTTCGGATCCACGACTATATGGGTGACCTCTAGTCGACCGGCACCCTCTGATTGCATGTGAGGCAGCACGACACAGCAGCAAACTTATGAACCTTCTGAGGCCACACAGGCATTCAGCATAGCTTTTATTCCCACGTGATGAACGCAATCGAGCAATTGTCCTGAGCAAAACCATGGCGTCGGGTCCCGCAGCACCAGAAGCCGTGAACACCAGCGGCATAAATCTACTCCTTTCGATATCGATGATACGTTCCGCGTATTTTGATCTTTTTCTCGCTTCATGAAAATCAAATGCAGCTTTTCTCGTAGACGCACACGATGGAGCAAAATGGTTGAAAACCGTAACGTCAAAGAACGTTCGCTCATATCTAGCGTCAGAAAGCCCAATGCAGACGATGTCGAGTCGCGCGTCGTCACTTCGACAAGTGACCCGATGATCAAAACAGTGATCACTATCTACCCGTTGTAATATCGGTTCGACACCAACCCCAGTACACACCTGTGATATTTCGGTGGCCAAGAAATCGCGTAAGGCGTTATGCCTTGTTATTACAACACCTCCTCGCTTGCACGAAAGCAAATGTGGGAGTTTCGCATCATCACCACACACACTTGTCCTTGGGAATCCCGATAGGGTCGAAGCCATATCGCAACGCAAGAGCATCTCTGAATTCATGTGGACACAAATGACTGAATTCAGCTTTCACTGGAACTGCACTAATCCAAGAGGAAGCACCCTGTCCCAGTGCAAATTCCAGGGCTTGATGCATTGAGGCGGGTAAGATTGATCAAATGTATGCCAAACGCTCATCCACAACTTTTTGTCGTTCTTGATTCAACTCTTTTGTCAAGTTATTCTGAGCATCCCTGAGAAGATCACCTTGTAGCCCACTATCAAATGTTTTACAAAATTTTTTCGAGCTTTCGAACTCGGTCAAAGCTGCGCTTACTGGATCAACAATGCCCATTCCACCCTTTGAAATTGGTGACGAAATCAACGCGTGCATAACTGAGTTTAGATCTTGATCGAAAAGTGAGGGAGCCAAACCACTGAATATAGTATCCCGTTACGACAAATACAGATCCGTTTCACTTGGTGTCGATCTCATAAAGTGTGTCCATTTCCATTGTATTGACTTATTGAATCCTGAGAAAGCAGCATGGGGATCAAATCGTGATACAGTAGATATACGAGAAACAAGCTCAGTCCACTTTAATATTTTAATTTTTGTAATTTCCTTTACAAATTCGCCTGAGCCAATTGGCGCACCAAGCACCTCGATGCCATCGAACCGTGTCTCAATGTCTGCGGGAAGTGGATACACCCCTTCAGATTGCGGATGAAGGAGCATCTTGGTTTTGCTAGGGTTCACATTATATCCGAATGTTGGTCCTTGGATTTGGAGAAGTTGCCATACACGCAACAGATCCTCAGGCAAACCTACAAAATTCGCATCGTCAGCAAACCAACGCTGAACAATGTTTGGCACGACTTGCTTGATCATACTTATCAACGGTAAGGATGCCATTGCGAAGGCAGCCATGGCTAAGGGATCTCCCTGGGTTACTCCCTCGCACGATGCTAAAGATCCACCACCAAGTACCAGTTCTGCGTCGCCCGCATAAATGTTAGATAAGGACTGTGCTAGCCCAGGACAAGTGTGTTTGATATTGTGTAGCATAACATTTCGATTGACAGAGTTGAACGCATTCTTAGCGTCGACAGCGAGAATTCCATAGCTCTGGTTAGAAGAATACGTATCGCGAAGCGAGTGAATCGCAAAATCGATCCCATTTCGCTGGGATGCGCAAAGTTGGACAATCCCGGCTACGTCTTGAAGATCATCTTTGACGCAGGACAATATGGTTTTACTGACAATGCGGCGAACAACCTCTGATACACCAATCGGTCTAATTTTCCCATTATTCTTTGGTATTGATATCAACCGGCAAGCAGTAAACGCCTCTAACATCCGAGGGCTGAGTTGAATAGTGCTAAGGCTCACTGCAAAATTTGCCAAAGCATCCGCTAGAGCCTTGGAATGCACGGAGAAGCTATTCAAGAGTTGTCTCCAAGCCATCGCATCCAGCCCTGATGGGCCAGCTCCACCTGAGGTTTTGTTGGCCGCTCGGATGATAGCTTCCCCATCTATGACAGAGAAGAGCGAAGGATGATGCTCTCTAACATTCGGCAAATCTCGTTGTAATAAAGCGGACGCATCAGCATCTGCGGCTGTTGGGTGTAGATTCTTCAGGTGTTCACGTACAGTCAAACCATCGACAATCGAATCAGGATCTAGAATGCTCGACTGTTGGTTCTCTTCCAATATGGCAGTCGCCGCTGACAGCTTTCCACTTGTGACCAACTTGACATAGCGCTTTATCCAATCATCAGTACGTGGGCTCAAACGCATAGGCATGCAACGTCGCTGTAATATTCTTGCCTCATTGAAAACATCGACGAATCTGCCATTTTTCCATAGTCTGATTCTGCGCTCCAGTGCTTTTCGGATCTCGGACACCTTTCTAGATGGAAGACGTTGCAAAACGCACCGGGACAAAATAGTGGCCTTTTTAAGTGCAAACATATCATGGTTATCAGCTTCGGCTGCAATCTGATAGAGGCTAGCAAGCATTTCAACGAATTCATTCGACGCAGCACATCTTGGGAGTCGCATCGCACTAGGCCTCCATTGTATCACCACATCATAAATCGCCTGAAGTGAAAGAGACTGCCTATCAACAGGGTCGTGCAAGTTATCTACAATTGGATTATCAGTTGTCCGTGTACTGCCACTATCAGTAAGGGGATTCAAATCCGCCACTCTACCTACTGGTTCAGCAGCAGAGGTTAAACACACTGTCTGAGGTCCAATATGCACGCTATTGTTACATTCAGGTGCACGGCAATTAACGCAAGGAGCTCCTGCCTTCGCACATTTGCAACCTTTGCACTTTGCTGATGGACCATTACATCCACAGCATAGCCTCTGGTTAGACGGTATTCCTTTGGGCATACAAGGCGACGTTCAATTGTTAGTTTCGATTGTCTTTGTGTCACAAAGTAAGTTGTAATCTTCCGCGCGAGTGCTCAACCCGGGAGGTACCCTGGGTGTACGACCTTACGTCCTCTGAAACGCAGTCCTCTGAAACGCGGTCCTCTGAAACGCAGTCCTCTGAAACGCAGTCCTCTGAAACGCAGTCTGTATATAGTTATTTGTTAACAGCTTAGAATTTCAAACTCATATTATTTTAATATTTTTTTTTTTAATAATTGATTTTTTTTGAAAAAAAAACAAACAAATATAGTTATACTATAAATTTTAGTTCATTGAGTTTGCAGGTCGATGTCGAGCAGAACGAGGACCGCGAATACACATCGAAATTGAACGAGCCAACTGAATTCCAATCTTTGACCGTAATTTTGTCAATTCTTCTGAGTAGGAATGATTGTTTTTTATTGCCATCTTCTGTGCAATTCTCTGAATTAATTGTGCAGATGATTTTACTGCTCCACCGAAACATGATAACACGATAGGTGCGAAATTCGCCCTCTCTATGGCAGTTACTCTCTCTTGATACTTAGCGAATTTACGTGTTTCGTGATATGTAAAAGCAGCCCCAGCGGATTTCGAAAGGTTGGACGGAGCGAAAACGTTAAAAACGCAAGTATCAAATAAAGTTCGCTCCGAACGACTTCCATAAAAACCACAGCAGGCGATATCCAAACGTGCATCATGAGCGCGAGATGTAGATATGCGCTCGAAATGAATACTAGAATTTACTGGCAGTAGTGTTGGCTCTTTTTGCACATTATCACATATTTCTGTCAAGGTTTTAGAAAATACATCACGAATTGAATCATGTCTTATCGATGGATGACCACCGGTGGGACAGGTAAGTGAGTGAGCCAGAGAATTATGTTCACCGCAGGGGCAATGAGAGGGCGCGTCTAGTGGTAGTCTATGATATCGAGCTGCAAGTGCGTCATGAAATTCTGCATTGCTAACTCGAGTCCAACGATCACTCGTAGGATATGTGGAGAGCCATGACGAGGCACCTTTGACTTGTAGATGTTCCATAATACGTAACAAATTGTCACCAACATTAGCTACTCGATCTCTAAGCAATGACTTTTGAATATCAATCTTTGAAGTGCCTATAAGGGCAATGCGTTTGGATTGTTCAGTCCTTAAGTCCACACCGTATAAGCCATTTAAATAAGGAGTGCATATATCTTTTGAGCTTTTAAACTCTTCTATCGCAGTAAAACGTGGGTCAGCAATACCTAGACCACCTAGTCTTATCGGAAGGGAAAATAACGGCCATAAATAATCGTCGTCAGGCAATTTCAAATTAAAAAGCTTATCAAAACGCTTCTGAATGGTGTCATAGAGATCATCGAAACTACCAATTGAACAGTTTGTGGTTCTTTGCAAGTGAATCCATTTATGCTGAAGCGATCTGGTCATACTAGTATAGCTTATCTGCAAATCAAGAATACCCACGTCAGCAAGACGATTTACTAATGAGCAATAATTAGAGATCTTTTGTTCCGTAGTTTTATTTATATAATCATCTGTTCCAATAGGAGCACCGAGTACTAACGTGCCATCAACAACAATGTCGATTCCCGTTTCATTAAAAAGTTTGCGGGTACTATCTGCATTTTCGGGACTAGTTAGTAGAACGCATTTGTTGCTGTTGACATGAAATCCGAAAGCACGGCCGTAGTCACACAAGAATTTGAAAGCCTTGTAAATTTGCACAGGTTCGCCGATTAAATTGCCATCATCCGCGTACCAGAATTGGTTGATGTTAGGAAACTCCTCAGTAATGTTCAACAATAATGGCAGGGTTGCTACGGCAAAAGCTGGCATAGCAAGTACATCACCTTGCGTAAATCCCTCTTGGGATTTGATGAAACTATCACCAGTTGAAAAATTTGAAGGGTTATCGTAAAAATTGTGTAGTATAGTAGACATAGAGGGACAAATGCGTGATATATTAGCGAGAGCTGCCTTTCGATTTATTCTGTTAAATGCATTATCTGCATCAACAGTGAGAAGAACTGCATCAGGATCTTTTAACAGGCATTCGCGAACTGCGTGCGTGACGCACTCCACTCCAGCTCGTTGACCAGCGCACATTTGCAACCGTCCGCACACTTCTTGAATATCATTGGAAATTATAGAAAGAATGGCTTTCGACATTATTCTCCTACTAACGTCGCCAATACCAATAGGCCTTATTCCCGATTTTTTGGATAAGGCTATTAATCTGCTTGAAGCCAATACATTTATAACATTAGTAGGCATAAGCTCAGTAGCTAAAGATTTTGCGAACGTTGACAAAACTTTAGTCAATTCAGCAGATTCGTGACCAAACTTAGTTAACATCTGTAGCCATGACTGTGCATCAATGCCGGAGGGACCTGCTCCACCTTTAACACGTTTAGCCATACGAATTATCAATTCACTATCGATTGAATCAAAAATCACAGGGTGAAAATTTGGAACTGTGATTGGGAAAGACCAGTTAACAGCATGAGGAACTAATGGGCTCGGTACAGGGTGCTTGTCGAGTAATAATTCCCGAACAGTTTTAGAACCAATCACATCCTCTGGTTGCAAAGGAACGCCATCATAAGAATCGTTGTCTAGAAGATGCATTGCTGTGTTCAGTCTAGAGCTTTCAACCAATGAGACGAATTTTTTGCGCCAATCTCTTGACTTCGAAGGTTGAATTTTTAAGGCTTTCATATTTTGAAGGGCCGAGGCTTCAGCGTATAATCCAGCATAGTCATTATTGAACCACATGTCCAATCGTCGGGATAAAGTTGATTTCAATGATTTGGGAGATTGACGAGAATTACGTTGAAGAATAAGATGTCCAAAGATGATGTACTTAGTAAAAGTTTCCGAATTAGTGAGAGAATCCCTGAATATGCGTGCAAGTTCTGATATAAATTGTTTGGACTCTGAACATTTTGGAAGTCGAAATAAGTTAGGTTTCCATTGTATGACGATCGAGAATATATCCTGTATAGACAATACATCGGACTCTTGACGAGTATTCATTGTGTAATTTATATTTATATGGTTGTTAAGAGGACAATGCCGATGATCAGAGTTTTCACAATCTGAATTCGGTTTACTCAATATGGATATAGCAATATTATTGGAAGCTGTTGCGGAGCAATTTACTTCACGATTGGAACAATTCACAGCTGAGCAATTCAAGCATAGGATATTCTGCTTAGCACATCGACATCCTTTACATTTAGCATTCGGGCCGTTGCATGAACAGCATTTCAGAGTTGTCGCAGGCTTGCCCTTGGGCATTTATTTTGTTTAAGAACAGAATTGAATTGCACTGTAATTTGCTAGAACAGTTATAAATTTTAATAATAATAATCGTTCTTCTATAATCGTTCTTCTATAATCGTTCTTCTATAATCGTTCTTCTATAATCGTTCTTCTATAATCGTTCTTCTATAATCGTTCTTCTATAATCGTTCTTCTATAATCGTTCTTCTATAATCGTTCTTTGTATGTTTATCAGAAACCAAATTTTTTAAGGTCAATAAATAATAATAATAATATATTTAAAAAATTATTATTACTGAAATTAGCTAAAATTGTCTTGATTGTTAAATACTTAAATTGTTACAAGATCTAATATACATGCATGGAATCGTAAGTGGATGTATATCTCTTAAACACACAATTACAAACATCTTACAATACTCTCTTCTAACAACGAAGTCGTAAGCCCAGGGTACATCCCGGGGTGCGCAGTGCAGCTTACAGCTTACAATCGGCTTTATTAATACGCTTAGTGATACTCTATTCTAACAACATTTATACGCTCATTGATACTCTTTTCTAACAAAGAAGTCCTACGCCCAGGGTACATCCCGGGGTGCACAGTGCAGCTGACAGCTTACAATCGGCTTCAAATACACAATGCCCAAAGGAAAGTTCAGGAATTCGCCTAGGTGCTGCGCTTGTTCTGTTTCGGCAGCTAAATGCAAAGGATGCGTATGTGCAAGAGAGAAGAAACACTGTATTGACTGCTTAGCCCCAAATTGCACGAACAGAATCCATCATCATGCCAACGAGAACATGGGTGAATCTCTCAGCACTTTTTCACTTGCGACCCAACAGTCAAGGATACTACTATCCCAAATGAACAATCGAATAGATGCTTCCCCTACTCCGACCACGCATACTTCATCGCAAACTGTGATAGAACAGGGTATTTCTTTGGACGAAATGTATAATGAAGTAATCCAGTAGAAGCCTCACCACCTTGAGTTGCCAAGATGTCGTGCGAGCCATGTCTTTGTTGAAATGCTTGCTAGTTTGTACAGTTCCGCAGCTAACGTCCTTGGATCAATGCATACATGCCTCAAAATGGTAATGGTCATCTGCCAATTGGTACTTCAACAAATCCCATCCGCCGGTATTGCAGTTAGTCGTAAAACTCTAGAAAGGAGAATAACCCTATGGCGAAATAAAAATCTAACATCTCTCCTTGCTGAAGCTCGAGTACTTCAAAAAATCTATCGAACACTCGATACAGTCGACTCTCTAAAACCAAAATATGGTCCAGAAGATTCATACAGCTATTCTCAGCAGGAAAAACGAATGCTGCGATGAAGATTTTACACTGCCCTATGGAATCATCGAAAATATTATCTTTAGACTAAACGTAGAAAATATATCGGTAAGGAAGAGGTTAGAACAACTCCATTCAACGCCAGTGGAAATATCCGTCAGCGCTAAGCTAAACAGTCCTATGCCCGGCATAATTGATCATCATCCAGTACAATTCGAAGATATAAATGCGGCCAACATAATCCGAGTCGCTAATAGATCACAAAGAGCAGCTGGTCCTTCGGGGGTTGATGCCCAGAGCTTTCGTTCAATGCTTAAATCTTTTGGCCGGGAATCCCAAATGTTAGCTTCCAGTTTAGCGGACCATACTATATATCTGGCATCCACTCCTATTCCATCAAAATTTCTCGAAACATTTCCGGTCAGCAGATTATCGCCATTTGACAAGAGTCCCGGTATCCGGCCAATAGGGGTCGGGGAGATCTCTAGGAGAGTAATTTGTAAACTTATAGCTCGAGGCATTGGTGATCACCTTCAAGCAGTTGCTGAATGCCAACAGCTCTGTGCAGGACAGAGATGTGGGGTAGAAGCTGCCATTCATTCCGTCGGAAAACTTTTGCAGGACAACCTTGGTTATTGTGCTCTTCAACTAGACGCCAGTAATGCATTTAACTGTGTAAACCGTCAGCTCGCGCTAGAAAATATAAGATTCACGGTTCCAGCACTAACAATTATATTACGTAATATATACGGAACTAACTCTACACTGTCAGTTGAGGACGAAGTAATACTTTCTAAAGAGGGTTTTACCCAAGGTAACCCCTTGGCAATGTTGGCTTTCGCAGCAGCCACTCTACCCCTTATAAAACGCCTCAAACACATCTGTCCAGGAGTGATACACAGATGGTATGCTGATGACTGAATTTGTGTTGGAACACCTGATGATTTGCTAGCGGTCTGGAAGGAAATATGTCAAATCGGGCCTCAATATGGGTTTTTCTAAAACAAAGAAAAATGCCAACTTCTTACTCAAAGCAGTAACCTATCTGAGGCAAGGTCTATATTCCAAAACGTCGGAATAAAAATTACGACCTCAGGAATGCGTGTACTTGGGTCTGCTATTGGAGATATAGCCTACACTGACAAATTTGTAAAGTCGAAAGTCAAAGAATGGAAGATGCTGGTAAGCAGACTAATCGAGATTGCAAAGGAGGAACCCCAAATCGCCTATGCCGCTTTTACACAATCGTTGCAATTTAAATGGGCCTTTATCAGACGTTCATGTCTTACCTCTTATGGCGCTTACGATGAACTGACACTTTATATTAAAACAGAATTTTATACCTGCCATTATTGGGATCGAACTAAATGAAGTTAGGCAGTCAGTTTGTTTCTTACCTGTGAATGAAGGAGGATTTGGTATAAATGATCCTTCCTCTAATCCCGAATTAAATTGGGACCGTTCTAGGAGACTAAGCGAACCATTACTACATTGCTTTATAGGGAATGAACTCCCATCACGTCAAAATGATATAATAACTCGTATTAAGAATGAGAAGACTCAAGTCAATGCCCAAATAAGACAGCAAATACTGAACAACAGTGATTCCATAGGAGTACGTCTGTGTCTTGTGAAAGTTAAGGGGGCATCCGCGTGGTAATCTTGCAAACCACTACGCAAGGATAATCTGAACCTAAGCCCGGTTGAATTTCGCGATGCCTTGGCAGCACGCTACGGCTGGAATCCTCCTTTTGTCCTACACAAATGTCAATGTGGAGATGATTTCAGCATAATTTACACTCTTTCCTGCCAGACGGGAGGGTTACCAACTATCAGGCATAATATTCTGAGGGATCTCGTTGCAAAAGAATTGTCAAATGTGTTATCTGCGGTAGCAATCGAGCCAGTACTTCAGCCACTCGATGAAAATGTAGTTTTCGAGAGAGCATCAACAACACTAGATCGAGATGCCAGGCTGGACGTTGAATGTCGTGGATTGTTTGGAAGTTGGACGGAGCGGTCCATGTTGGACTTTTGCTCTTTTAATCATCTGGCCCCGTCAAATGCTTCTGGCAACAACTCCACACCATTCCAATATCACGAAACACAAAAGCGGGCTAAGTACGAGGAGAGGGTGAGCCGGTATGAACGAGCTTCATTTATCCCGTTTGTCATTGCCGGAAACGGGGCAATAGGACCGGCGGCGAACATTACAATCAAAAGAATTGCGTCGCTAAAGGCAGACAAGGGATTATACATGTACAGCGATATAATAAAAACATTACGCTCGCAAGTAAGCGTAGTTATGACCAAGTCTGCATCGATGTGTATCAGGGCGGCACGCTCAACAATAGGTCATCCTGCTCGCGTCTGTATTGGACAAACTGTGTACCCGGAGTATAACGAAATGTGACAGATCCGCATCAATCGTCAAATGTGACGAAAACTTACATCACCTAAAAATTAATTTAAATTTAATATTTCGGACCCATTTGCGGGTAACCTTATATTGTGTGTATAAAAAATCTTCTATTTAAAAAATATTATTACTACAGGTCATAGCCATAAGGCTGTTTTGACCGCTCACAAAAAAAACAAATTAATACAAGAAAAAAAATCAAAAAAATCATTCAGTATATATATCATAACCATGGGTACTGCAGCAACCACCAATTGTAGGTAATCAGTGATCATATTCAATGATAGCTTTGTCTGGGTTCATGAAAGTACACGGGAATTGGTTGTAAACTCTCAAAACATCTCTTCTCACTTTCGAACAATGACCTTAAGAAGTTTTTGAGCTAGGTGGACGGAATATGGAATAAGGGACAGTCGTCAAGGAGAGCAAGCAGTGGTCACTACTTAATAATGAGTTACGGTATCCAATTGTTTTAAATATACATGACAGTTAACAATTTTTGTCAGTTTGACCGCAATTAATGTGTTTTTAAAGAGGTATTTCGGACTCTCGATAAAGGTTTCCTCTATTATTTTAGCTTTCCTGATCAAACAAAGCCCACTATCTAAATTATTAATGCAACGGTTTGATTTGCCATCTACACTGCATGAGAGGACAACATGTCTAGATGGAAAGTGGAGCAAAGCTTAATTAATAAGGAGTACCAGCACACACCAGCAATTCTTTATCCTTGCATTTGGCTGAACGGAACCTGTAAATAGAAAAGACCTGTAATTATGCGGGTATCTATGGATGGGTTACATCATTATTGTCGAAATATACTGCCGTGCCACAATCGCGACTCCACATGCATTTGCCGCTTCTGTATTTATTCGTGTAAGGATACAAATCGTTACAATAATTGATAATATCAATCATTACAATGATTGTAAGGATATCAATCATTTTACGTAAGAAGACAGCTAGGACCGACACCAACTGTGCTCAACTACAAGTACAGTGCTCGACATACGACTGCAGCGTCTAAACAACAATCGTCTGTTGCAACAGTAAGTCTAAAGCAGACTTCCTATGTAAATTTTGTAAAAACAGATTAATCCGCAACATCTCACAAGCACATATCAACATCCAACACGTCCACTCAAACTACCCCCGCCGTTTTCAATGTCATTGCTTCAACAACCGACCCTGTCACTATATACACTTCCCATCTTTATGTCATCTTCACTCCCCGACACCTCCGTCCCTCCTCTCTCGTTTCTCTATAACCAACATCCATCAATCAAAATAACCTCTACAAACATCCACGATACTTCCACTCATAACCATTCCACACACCGCTTGGCACAATCTATATCATTTTTATCTTTTATGTATCTATTGTAATTAAATCAGCTAACTGAGTCTACGTATTGTTATATAATTATAAAATAAACAAAACATAATAATGCTAAATCAAAATTTAATAATTAAATAATAAAATTAATAATTGTTTTTAGATTTTCTATAATTTAAATCAAGTTAAAAAATAAAAATAAAAAAAATAAAATTTAAAATAAACGTCATTTTTATGAATTGACTAATAAATAACAGACGTTGTATCAGAATAAGAATTAGAGGTCATCAGGAGGAACTGCTATGCTATCAGGTTTCGGCCCCTAACTCCACTACCCAACATAGCAGCGGGGCCAAATACATGCTAATGATGTATTTCCTCTGAAATAACTATCTAGTATCTTATTCTAATGCAAAGTATATTATTTATTATCCATCCATAAAAATTTGCCACTTAAGAGTTTAAATTTATTCTTTATATTATTGTGTTGATTTATATATTTTACTATTTTCTGCTTGATGTTATTTTTATAGTAACCTAGTTTAAAATATGTATCTATTAAATTATTTAAATGATTTTGAAGAAAGCCAATATCATTACATATTGTTGCAATTCTTAAAATTTCATTATTTAATGTATTATATTTTATATTATATGGTATGCATGAATGCTCATGCAAAAATATGTTTCTTGTAAATTTAAATATGTCATCTTTACGATATAAATTAATAGTAGTTTTAGTTAATGTTAATTTAATGTTCATATCTAGATATACACCTTCTTTATCATTAATATTGGTTTTGTTAAGAATAAGGCTTTCTGGATAAATGTGCTCACTAATTGAATAAAAATTATTAGAATTAAATACACATATATCATCAATGTATCGAAACATATATTTCATATATTTATATTGTTTAGATTTAGTTTTTACACAGTTATGAACAAATTCATATTCTATAAAGCTTAAAAACAAGTCAGCTATAATTGGGCTACTATTACCACCCATTGGAACACCTTTTATTTGTCTAAATATAGATGTCCCTACTTTTAAATAATTTTGATTTATCAAAATATTTAAGGATTCTATTAATTCAATTTTATCCATATATTTATATTTATTTGATGGTTTAATTTTTGTTAGATAGGCGTTATAATTATTATAACATATATATGTATATCTTTTTCCGAATATAAGGTTAATTAATTTTACTAACGCTTCTTTAATATCTACTAAATCTAGATTTGTATAAAGCGTACTAAAATCGTATGTATTTATATTTTGAAAATTTATTCCTTTTGTCTGTTCTAAAAATTCTTTTGTAGAATTAATACTGAAATAGTGTTTTATACCAGTATTAATTTCGATTACCTTGCAATATTTTTTAAAATGTGCTTTAATTACTTTAAGTATTTTATTCATATAGACAGAAAGTGGTTTTAATGTACATTTTAAACGCACTACATATGAACCTAGGTTTTATTGGATTTTTATGTAATTTTGGATTCCAATATAATATAGGTATAGTTTTATTATCTAATTCAACCTTTATACCCATTTTATCCATTATAGAACAGTGACTTGTAATAATTGTTTCTAAACTCAACTCACTACGTTCATATGTTGGATTTACTAAACTTAACTAATCTTAAATAACCTTAACATAAGTCTTAGTTATTATAATTCTTACAATTATTCCTGTCAGTTCCAGATTATTCCTGTCAGTTCCAGATTATTCCTGTCAGTTCCGCTCGCTACGCTCGCGGATTGAGCTCAATCTATCGATAAAAGGTCATGCCTAAAAAAGCGCGATCTCAGATCCCTGTTCCTGATCAACAATCTTCCACATCTAAATGCAATGATGGTTATACCAGCTTTGAAGTTGGATGCGATTCCAAAGATTGCGATGTATGGACACTTGTTCGTGTTAAAATATCCGACCACTCAGTGTATAAACTTAAACATTTCACTTGCGGTTTCTGTACATCAGTACGACTACTACAGTTATCCTGCTCATCTACTCCTGTATCACACACGACCACTCAAACCAATGCTGTTTTAGATGTTTCCCTCGCATCAACACCTGACTTCGCATCATATAATCCCATTATTAAACCTACTCTCTCACACACTCCTCGTTCAACTACGTACCAAACTTCCATTAATCTTTCTCATTCTAACAATGCTAACGGCAAAGCTTTTCATCTCGTACCTCCTCTTTCCTATTCCTCCCCCAATCTAAATAAATCTCAAACTTCTTTATTCTCCTCACGAACTCCTTACTCGACCCCCCTGTATCACCTCTCAATAATTTACACCCTTCCATCAAAATCATTTCCAGTAACATTTCCGATCAACTAATTCAACACTCCATTCCTGTCACTCATGCCCCAACCTATTTTAATTCTCCTTACTCTACCTCCCACGTAACACTTCCCAATAAGTTACATCCTTCATTTAAAATCATATCCAGTCACATCTCTGATCAACCGATTCAACACCCCGCTCCTGTCACACTTGCTTAACCAATATTAATTCTTTATCAAGCAACCCTGTCATTTCCACTTCTATCTGCTCATCTACCTCGACTCCAACCAGCTCTGTCCGTCCACCACTTTCACGAAATCGTTTTCCTTCGCGCGATCGCTGTATAATCATATCAAACTTAAAGCTTTCCGAATCTGCTTCTCCACAATCTCGCCTCGATGATGATGTATCTGCTTTCAGGTCTATCCTAGCAACCATTCTTCCTGATGATAACCCATCACTCTTCAATAATATCGCTCCTGTATCTTTTATTCGTTTAAACAAATCCACTAAATCAAATCATCTCAGTCCTCCACTCTTAAAAATCGTTTTCCGACATAGTTCACATGCCTCTTCGGTACTCTCCCAACTTTTTAAACTTCTTACCACTTCATCTACTTGCCGTATCTTTCCTGACCGCTCCCCTTCTGATATTGCCCAGCTCAATTTAGCTCGCATTGAAAAACATCGACGTGAAACAAACGGCGAGTCATCCTTATCTATACGTAAAATCAACGGAAATTTTCACGTTCTTCACACAAGGCCAAAAATTCGATGGCGTCCCATCTCTCCCCCTTGTCTTCTTCGCTAGTCGATCTCGCTCCTAAGCATACTTTTCGTCTTAATCTATTCAATACTCGCTCCATTCTTCATAAAGCTGATATGCTTCTCGATATCTTCGATCAATTATCTATCGATATTATCTGCATTACCGAATCCTGGCACACTGACTCCAACGATCTTGCTATTCGTCGTCTATGTCGCTCTGGTTGTTCTCTAGTTGAATCAGCTCGTCAAATTACATCTCATACATCTACTGCGTCTAACCATGGCGGTATTGTTGCCATTGCTCGTCACCCAATGTCTTTACGTAAAATCAACGTTAACATCCGTTACACCTCGTTCGAATTACTCATATGCAGATTATCAACGCCTTTCCCTCTGGAACTTGTGATTGTATACCGTCCAGGTTCAGTTGCCCCATCACGTATCTTCTTTAACGACCTTGCAGATCTAATGTCTCACTGTTCATTGTCTTATACTCCTTCTTTTGTTCTCGGTGACTTTAACATTCGTCTTGATCGCCCGTCTGACTCTGACTCTATCACTTTAACTAATCTTTTTTCTGATTTTAACTATAAATTACTTTCAACAAGCCCAACTCATATTCTCGGCGGTGCTCTCGACATCATTGCTGTTCCTAACTGCTTCAATGACTATACCTCCTTGTCAATTACTGATCCTGGTTTGTCCGATCATTTCCTTGTCACTCTTACTCTTACTCGTCCCCATCCTCCTTCTCCGCCTTTACCATTATCTACACCTAGTCGACCCTGGAAGCTTCTCGATATCCCTATTCTCTGCACATCCTTACTCAATTCTTCACTCTTTTCACTTCCTCTTAACTATCTCTCTCCCGATGATCTCTGCATTCTGTTTTATTCTGAACTTACGTCGATCCTCAATAACCTTCTACCTAGTCGACTTCGACGTTCCCAGCGCTTGCGCCATGCTCCCTGGTTCGATTCTGACTGTAGTCTTTCTAAGCGTCGACTCCGTCACTCTTTTCGTATGTATAAACGCTTTCTTAAACGTTCACCCAACTCACTTCCTCCAAATCTTCGTGATTCCTACTTTTCTCAACGCCGTTCACATCTCATTCTTATACGTACTAAACGTACTCTCTTTTGGCGAAATCAACTCAAGTCATCTTCCAACTCGAAATCTCATTGGAAAATCTTAAACTCAATTCTTTCACGATCATCTACCCCTTGTAATATAAATCCTGATGAATTTTCTTCTTATCTACAAACTAAGCTATCTAATTTACTTTCCCTACTACCCATAGCCCCCTTGTACCCACTCTTATCTTTAAATACTTCCCTCCCAGAACTATTCCACCTTCTTCCCGTTTCGTCTGATGAAGTTTCTTCGGTTCTGCTGTCATTACCTAATAAAACCTCTCCTTCTGACCCAATTCCCACTCACTTACTTAAAAATATCTGCACTTTTATCTTACCCTTCCTAACCACATTGTTCAACTCGTCCATCCGTAGCTGTACATTTCCTTCCATCTGGAAATGCGCCACTGTTCGTCCTATCATCTAAAAGCAATCTCTCGACTCTTCACTACCATCTTCGTACCGTCCAATCTCACTTCTCCCAACCCTCTCTAAACTCCTTGAGCGTCTCGTTCTTAAGCAAGTTAATACATATCTCTATTCCTCTAACTTATTTCCTCCCTTCCAAGCCGCTTTTCGCTCTAGTTACTCTACCGAAATTGCATGTCTTAAAGTTTATAACGACTTACTCATATCGCGCGATCATAAATTATGTAGTGTCATAGTTTCTCTTGATCTATCGTCTGCTTTTGACATCGTCGATCACTCGATTCTTCTCCATCGCCTTCGTCATGATTATGGCTTCTCTTTACCCACTGTATCATGGTTTTCTTCATATCTATCAAACCGTACATTTCGCGTATATTCTAACTCTTCTCTCTCCCATCCTTCGTCCATTCCGTCCGGTGTTCCGCAAGGCTCCGTATTAGGCCCTATACTTTTCTCTCTTCTTCTTGGTGATTTGTCTTCGATTTCTCATAAATTTAACTTCCATGTTATGCAATATGCTGATGACATTCTCATCTATGCTCATGCACCTGTTTATCGTATTCGCGATCTTAGTGTTTCTGCTTCCGACTGCCTTGTCTCAATTTCCAATCATCTTTCTTCCCTTCGCCTTTCTCTGAATCCTGATAAATCCAAAATTATGTGGATCCTACCTCGACGCCTCGGCTTCGAACCTCCCTCCGTATCATTAAATTCTAAAATTCTTCCTATCGTTGATAATCTCGTTTTCCTAGGCTTCCATTTTGACAACCGACTTTCACTTAAACCTTTCGTTAGAGATAAAGTACGCTCATCTACCTTGATACTCCGCAACCTCCGTCAAGTTCGTAGATTGATCGATTTCCCTTCTTGTATGACTCTCATATCATCTCTCCTTTTTTCTAGACTCGATTATTGTCTTAGTCTATTTTCCAACTCACCTAAATCCACTCTTCTTCCCCTACAACGCATCGTCAACGCAGCTGTCCGAATTCTCCTCCGTCTTCGTCGTTTTGATCACACATCCTACCATCTTGCTTCTCTCGATTTGCCTACAATTTATTGTCGTGTTCAAATTCGTCTTCTTATCGTTGCTTTCCGCCTTGTAACTTTTCATACCCCTTCATTTCTCAACCTTCCTTTTCTTGATAATTCTCGTCCTGTTTACTGCTCCTTGCGTTCCTGTAATTCCATTCTTTTACATGTCCCAAACTACTCTACCTCATTTGGACTCCGCTCCTTCCTGGTGGCTGCTCCTCTATCGTGGAATCATCTGCCCATTCATATACGCCAATCAACTTCCCTGCAGTGCTTCAAACGACAAATCCGATCCCATCTGAACAATTTAACTGCTTGACTTTCTCATTTTTGTTTGTGGACTTGTAAGCGTACAGCTTGTACGCATTTGCCACATTAAATAAATTTGTATTATATTTATTATTTATTATTACATTTAAATCATTAGAATTAACCTCTTTCATTAGTATATCATAATAAAGCTTTTTGCATATGAAGACAAAGTTATTACTAGCTTTATCAATAGTTGTTATTATATAGTTATCCTTTAATTTAGTAAGTTCTTTATACATATCTTTATTAATTTTATCTTTTCTTTTATAATTGTTTGTTATTTTCATTTTATTTTTAATTTTATCAAATATATACACCAAAATGTGGTTTTATTCAACACAATCTATAAAGATAGTTAATGAACAAGAATATTAGTTTCTAAGATCATAACATTCTTCCCAGCTTCAAAAATCTTCATTAACGGTATCGCGCTGGCTTTCTTCGGAGACGCGCAGATCTTCGTAGTTGTTCGTTTAAATTTAGCGCAAGCTCATTGACTCTGCTAAAGTTATTCATTTTTTGTGGGTCCCCACAATCGGAAATAGTGTTGTCAATCGTATTCGGTAAGTCGATGTGCAAATCTTGTTTAGTATCGATCGTATCGTTTAACGCCTGAATATCTTGATTTTGAGTTGAGTCCATCATTTCGTAATGTTGCATCGGTTGATCAAACGATTGACGTTGCCCTGTTCTTATCTCTCCACTGGGAGCCAGATGCTGTGTCAATACCTTCCATATTCGTCCTGAATCATCTCATATTGTTGAATAGGCAACATTGGAATATAGTAATTCAACTTCATCTACAATAGGATCGTACTTAGAAGACCTGTTGAATCATTTTACAAGCACCCTGTTAGATGTCAGCCAATCGGGTAAGCTCTGAGTGCTTGATAGTTTTCTTGTAAATGTAAAAAATCGTTGATGTGGAGTAGCGTTTGTAGCGGTACAGAGAAGCCACGGATTGCTGATAGTGCAGGTGGTAATACTAAAATCAGTGATTCTCACTGATTTTAGGAAACGGGTACGCATCGAGAAGAGTAAATCGATTAATGGTACGGGAAAAATCAACTACCAGGCGTTTGCGCTCGTTTAAACGGGATACGATAACTACTTGAGCTCTCCATGAGGACGTGCTCTCTTCAATTACCCCTTTTAATAACATTCGGTTTATTTCGTTTCGAATAAACAGCTGATCACCCTTATTAAATTGTCTGCTTTTTGTGGTGATTGGGTGAACGTTATTACACGTTTCTGAACAACAGTGGCGTTTTAATGTGTCCTACTGATACTGCAAATATTTTTACATCAGGAAGCGGTCCACCGAAATTGATAGGTTGCTGTGGGATCGCAAAAATGGCAAATCCAAAATAGCGTTCGTGCACAGATTGGGGAGTACGAAAAATTGAACGTAGTCGTAGCGTTGGGTTTTGAAAATGAAATTTAGGTGCATTTCCCAATAACCTTATGCGTTGTATTTGCTGCGAGTATAACCTCAATATCCGCCGGAATGATTCTTACTGAAAGAGCCCGTGCAATGTCAGCATCCAAAAAATTTAGGGAACTTCCTGTATCAATGAGGGCTTCTATCGATAATCCGTTGATCGATAAAGTGGCTTTTAATTGTGAATCATTTTTCGTGTTGATCGTTGACAATAAAACGGCGGATGAAGATTCAGTTGGAGGATTTACATACTCGAGCGTGATGGTCGACGTTATGACATTTTCTACAGACATCTTTTGCCGGACAATTCAATCTCGAGTGTCTTAAACCTCCACAGAAATAGCATCGTTTTTTGTATTTGACTTCGATAGTACACAGATTCGATTCGCATATTCAGCTTCCGTAGTTTTATCTTCTCTTTTAGTTTCGGTCTGTAGACATTTTGATTCATGAGAATATCTAACGGATGCGACATTCTCTTGAAATTTAGATTCCTCCCGATCTCGGAGATACAGCGCCATGCTTTGCTGTGCAGTACTTAATGACTTGGCGACATTTACTGCTCGTGCCAGGTCTAATTGCTCGAACTCGAGTAATCGTTGACGAACGGAATTGGAAGCAAAACCACGAATGAAAGTGTCTCGAACAAAATCTTTTCTTGCTTCCTCGGCAGTTACTGCTTTGAAATGACATTCCCTTGAAAGTGAGTGTAGTGACTGTACAAACGAGTCAATATCCACGTTATTTCGTTGAGCTTGAATAGAGTTAACAAATGTTGCGCTAGTATTTTATTCTGTGTCTTGATATATAACGACTTCAGTGTCTCCATCGCAGATTCATAGTTGTCGCTGTCTTCGATTAGTTCATACACTCGTGGACCAACATGCATTATCAAGAGTTTTAATTTGTTATTCCCGCGAGACGTTCTTAAGTAGTATTCGAAATTTCACTTCCAGAGCTTGAATTTCTTTTGACTATCACTGCCCTCCATCGCTATATCGAATCTTTCGAGCCGGATGTTGTTGACTTGACTAGTTGACTCTGATAAAATCGATTGATCGATCGTTGTGTCTGTCGCAGACGTCGTTTGTGTTGAATAAATTGTTGTAAACACCAAAATGTGGTTTTATTCAACACAATCTATAAAGATAGTTAATGAACAAGAATATTAGTTTATAAGATTATAATAGTATCCCCTCGTCAAACCAACTCTCTCCAAATCATCAACTGCCAGCTTTCCTATCGTGATCATACCCACTCACTAAACTCGTCCTCCTTTACAGAAACGTTTTACTTCTCGCGATCGTTGAGTCATCGTCACCAATAAAACTCCTTCCACCTTATTATCTCCATAAGCACTTCTCGACCAAGATGTCTCAGCCTTCAGATCCATCCTCTCATCTCTTGTTCCTGCGGATAAAACATTATTTTTCAACGATATCTATCCTGTCGCATTCATCCACCTAAACAAATCTTCTCAATCTAATCCTTCTCAGCCCCTCTCCGTAAAATTGTTTTCAAGCATTGCTCTCACACGTCTTCTGTACTCTCCCAACGATTTAAACTCATGTCCTATTCAACCACTCGAATTTTCCCCGATCGCGCCCCTTTTGAAATCGCTCAACTCTCTTCTGCAAGCATCAAAAAACGCCGTCGCGAGGAAAACGGCGAAACATCTCTCTCCATCCGATACATATACGGAAATTTTCAAATTGTCAACAGCCGCCCCAAAATTGGCTGGCGCTCCATCTCCCCTTAGCCTTTTCAACACTAGATCTATTCTAAATAAATCCGATATTATCATCAACCTATTTACCAAGCAATCCATCGATATCTTCTGCCTCACCAAATCCTGGTACTCAGCTTCCGACGACCTCTCATTACGCCGTCTGCACTCTGTATATTGATCAATAGTCGAATACGCCCGCCCCCTCTAATCATACCTTTTAAAATTCTCTAATCATTGCGGCATTTACGCATTCGCATGTCACCCCGCATCTCTTCGCAAAATCAGTACCCCTTCCAGTCATTGCTCTTTTGAATTGCCAACTTGTCGTTTTTCTGGCCCGGTCCTTCTAGATCTCGCCATTGTCCTGGTTCATCAGCTCTTACTCCTTATTCTTTACCGAACTCGCTGACCTCCTTTCACAATGTTCTTTGTCTTCATCCCTTCACTCGTTCTAGGTGACTTCAACATCCGACTTGACGGCCCCACTTCTACCGATTTTATCTGGTTAATCAACATTCTATTGACTATATAGAATGTTGTCAATAACATTGTAGTCGTTGACATTCAACGACTACAAGCTCATCACCACTTCCTCCACACATATCCTTGGCGGGTCATTCGAAATCATCGCAGTCACTGATCGTTTTTCAGCCTACACCTCACTGTACATTTCCCATCCTGGTCTATCCGATCACTTTCTCGTGACCCTTGATCTCACTTCAAGCCACACACCGCATCAAACACCTACTATTCTACGTCGCCCTTGTAGAAATCTTGATATCCTTGTTCTTCGCTTCGCCTTACTTAAATCGTCTTTATCTTCTCCCACAATAGTATCATCATCTCCTCATGATCTTGCCTTTCTTTTCGACTCTGAACTCACATCCACTTTTGATCTTCTCATGCCCTTCAAGTCTCACCGTCACCATCGCTTGCACCGTGCCCCATCGTTTGACATCTAATGACTACTCTCAAAGCATCGACTTTGTCATGTTTTTCGAGTCTATCGCCGCTCTCTCAGACGTGATTTCCGCTCGATCACTTTGTCTCTTCGTAATTCCTATCTACATTGATACATTGATGATATATGTATTTAATTCTAATAATTTTTATTCAATTAGTGAACAAATTTATCCAGAAAGCCTTATTCTTAACAAAACCAATATTGATGATAAAGAAGGTACATATCTAAATATGAACATTAAATTAACATTAACTAAAACTACTATTATTATTATTATTATCAAGTTCAGACTTAGCCATAAGGCTTTAAGCCGATCACACAATACAGAAAAAAGATCAACCAAATGGGTAGGTTAGAAAAGGTGACAAATCAGCCTGGACGTATATCCAACGTCGAACCCTGTTTTTGAAAGCGAGGAAATTGGTGATGGCAGCGATAGGTTCAGGCAAACTATTCCAAACATCTACTGCCCGTTCAGACAGTCTGTAAAATTTTCGCAGCTTACCCGGTAATTTTTTAAAAAGCATCTTACAATGGCCTCGCAATCTCGAATTATCTCGAAATCTAACTACACCCAAAGGAAAGCCATCAGCTGAATGTACAATTTTCCAAAGTGTAATCAGATCAAGAAAAAGATACCGATACCTCACTGATAAAACGTTCAAACATCTTAATCTTGAAATAAAGCTTCCTTGACAACACATCCGAGAAGCTCGTCTCATTACACTTTCCAAGTTATTCAACTCACTCCTGGTCGTTGGAAAGGTTGCCTGTACACAATACTCAAGATGTGGTCTTACTAGGGCACAATAAAGTTTGGCGAAGATTTGCGGCGATAATTTTGCAAAAGTCATTTTTATGCAGTATAAGGCACGTATCGCTTTTAACCGCGCGTGATCACTATTTGCTCTTGTCTTTAGCGATTCGTGAATTATCACTCCCAGGTCGGGATGTTCTGAGACTCGCTTGATTGAGTGTCCATTTATTTTGTAATCGAAATGAGTTTTATCTCTACCCAATCTGATCCATACACATTTTGTCGCGTTGAGTATCAAGCCAGTGCTATTACACCAAGTCCCGATACGGTTAAGGTCACATTGTAAAAATTCACAATCCGCCTCGTTTTGGGTTGTTGCCCATATTTTAACATCGTCAGCAAATGCCAGGTGAGGACACTTTAACCTTAGGAGTAGGTCATTCAAAAAGATGATAAAGAGAAGTGGACCTAGGACCGTGCCCTGAGGAACACCCGAATGAACACGTCGAGCTGTTGACAAAACTTCATCTAATCGCACAACGAATGATCGATCCTCGAGAAATGTCTTAATCCAGTTGCAAATTGTCGTAGGTACACCGTAATGACGTAGTAGTGAATCTAAACCAGCATGTGGAACTCTATCAAAGGCCTTAGAGAAATCAAGAAATATTATATCAACTGTAAGACCCGAACTAAGAGCAGCTACCCAATGTTCGCGAGCATTCAACAGATTAGTTAGGCACGAGCGACCAGGTCGGAAGCCGTGCTGAGAATCATCAAGAATTTGATATAAATTTAGATGTTCACGTATTCTCTTCGCAATGAGTCTCTCCATAATTTTAGAAATAACACTGGTAAGACTAATTGGTCTAAAATCTGAACAAGTTAGTGCCAACTGTTTCTTTGGAATAGGTACAACAATTGCCCTTTTCCAATCATCAGGAATCCACGAATACTGTAAGCTTCGATGAAATAGAGACGTAAGGCTTGGAGCAATAATGTGCGACAGAGTACGCAAAAGAAAAGGGGATACACCATCTGGTCCTGCAGAGCCAAAACTATTTAATTTATGGAGTTCAGACTGAACTTCAATGACATTAATAGGAGATATTGGTAAGTTAGATTGTAAGTTGGGCGGGTACTGTATCTGGTCAATATTCGATTGCGAGGATGGAGATACTACAAAACTGCTTGCAAGAGCTTCCACAATAGCCTCCTTGTCAACTACATCACCACTTTCTAAACGTACACAATTAATCGTAGAAGGTAGGATTCGACGATGTCTAACGTATGCCCAAAAACGTTTAGGTGACCTGTTAATGTCAGAAGCAATACCCTCTTCAAATGTTTTTCTTTTTGAGCGTTTTAGTTGGTTGCATAGATTGCGAAGAGTTTTGTACTCACGGTGCGTAACAGTGTTACGTTGAGAGATTCGCCATAATCGATTTCTTTCCTTTATCGTAGTCTCCAACTCATTGTCGAACCACAATGGCGTTGTCGTCTTGTAAGCCCTATTTCTTATTGGTGCAAACGTATCCGAAATGGTTATGAGGTTACTGGTCACTAACGATAAATGATCATCAATTGGAAGATCAGCAGATCCGAAGTTCAGCTGATGACTATAGAGTTGGAGATCTTCCACATTTACTCGATTCCAATTACGCCTTCCGATGCCACTGCACTTAGATCGTCGTTGTAAAGTGTGAGCAATCTGTACTGAAATCACACAATGGTCACTGGTTCCTAAAGGAGACTCGAAATCAACTCTGATTACATCTTCAATGCGCTTGGTAAACCCAAGATCTAATATTGTCTCTGGTTGAGACGATATACATGTTGGCTGATTAATATGTTGGATCAGGAGAAGCTCTGCCAGCAAGAATTCAGCAAGCTCGCAGTTTTCGACATTATAGTAATACCGGTTGTTACTAATCCAGTTAACTTGAGGAAGATTAAAATCCCCAATAAGGAAGAAATAATTTGAGGAGCAGAATGATCTTAACTGATTTTTCAGAAGATCTAACTGTGTATGAACTGAGGGTGATCTGTATACGACGCAAATATCTATTGAACAATGAGTATCATTGACGCAGAATGACAATAACTCGAATGAATAGTGATCATCGCACAATTCAGTAATCTTCGTAATTGATAAGGTGTTTTTAATATAAGCAGCAACACCCCCGCCACGACGACCTGCAACTCTATCTGCTCTCAAAAGTCGATACCCAGAGATAGCCATAAGGTCATCATTAATTTGATAATGAAGCCATGACTCAGAAATGCAAAACACGTCAAAATCTTTAAAAGATATAAACTGCTGCACTTCAGACAATTGAGCAGGTAAGCTTCTGATATTGGAGTAACCTACCACCAGAGGACATTCATTATTACATATTCTCTCTGAACAATTAGATGGCAACTTCCTTTCCAAACATATATCCACTAGATGTCCAATCATGGCGTTGTAAGGTCTAGAGAAAGATTGATCGATCTCCATCGAACTGCAGGACGCCACCTCACAACCCGAAAATTTCGAATGCACAGATTCGATTCACCGTTTTGCAGCCTGTAATGAAGTTCCGCCTTGATATCCTTCAATTTTTGCCTGTCTTCGAGAGAAAGATCACGTAAAATTCGTATTTTGTTACCTTTAAGTCGATAACCACGGTCTAAAAGACACTTTGCTTGCTCTGCCGATCCTAACACAACCTTTAGCAATCGTGATCTATCGTTTTTCTTACCCAACCTATAGAGCTGCCTTACTAAAATAGACGATGCGACCTCTTCCTCACCTTTTTCGAGCAAATTAGAAAAGAACACACGTAAACCGGCAATATCATCATCAAGCCGCTCCTGTGCACTTGAGGCTGATGACTCATCTAAACCCCAAATAAGTATGTTACAGCCCCTATTTAATGTATGATTGCGATCTGTGTGACTTTTATTATCAAAATACGTTTTTTTGCTGAAAGAATCGCTGCCGTCACCACCCTCATCCGGTTTGCTTCTTGCGTCTCGCCCTTGTTCCATCTCATTTGAACAAATACACTTGAAAGCTGAGTGAACATTATCTATATCGACGTCTGTATCATTGTGTGAAGCTCGTTCATCGGTGACTCCAGTTATACCGATTTCATTGCGATAATCATTAATCACCGATATAGACGATACTTCGTAATTGTCCGATACCTTCAAAGCATCATTGTCCAGCGACACCGACGGCTCACCACTAACAACCGATATTGACGACGCACTATTGCCTTCAAATTTCTTACTCAACGTTTGCATCACGCGTGAATTTGGATGACCTTTTTTCCAGATACGGGATGAACTTGGTATTTCGCTATTTGTATTTTTAGTGTTCTGAACGTTAAACTCTTGAATGGGTATATCTTTATAGGTATCTGATTCGCCAGAACTTTGTACTTCCCGATCGATGCAACTTTTTGAATATGTGTTCCTTTCCGAAGCATTTGTAGATATTTTCTCGTCACAATGGCCCTTCAAATGAATTAGCAAAGATGCGCAGCAGTACCCACAGTAAAATGATTTATTCGATAGCGCAGATTTCTTTTCCTCCGGAAACGATACACTTGTCCACACACTACAATCTTCACTAGAACATTGAATCTGATGATCCACAAACTTTGTTGCAATAGCTCGCTTTGTAGTCTTCCTCTGTTTGACCATGATGTTTGATATTGGTTCTTCGGTATAATTGGAACCAATAGTTGTATGTTATTTTTATTGTAAGTACTTTAATAACCAATTCTTTCTTGAAATTGACGAATATATTGTAATTTGCTAGAACAGTTTTAAATTTTACTATTAATTTATATCGTAAAGGTGGCATTAAAATTTACCAGAAACATATTTTTGCATGAGCATTCATGCATACCATATAATGAGGAAATACATAATTAGCATGTATTTGGCCCGCTGCTATGTTGGTGTCATAATCATTCCTTTAGTTGAACTATTTGTTAAACTATTTACATATTATAATATTTACATATTGTAGATTAATTCGAATAAAACCTCTAGTG
>WNNJ02003079.1:0-90154 GCA_012934845.2 Pomphorhynchus laevis
GTTTATTTTCTCAAAGACAAACTGCTGGAAATATTGGTGAGATAATATTTATTGAAAAAAAGAGTTCATTGAAAAGGACCCCAGCTGTGAGAAAAACACCCACAACTATAATATATATATATATATATATATATATATATATATATATATATATATATATATATATATATATATATATATATATATATATATATATATCGTTTCAATAAAATAATAATTTTTATTGTTACAAATATCTGCTTGGTTTATCCAGCAAACCATCTAATTTGATTTATTTCAACATAAACACTATTGTTTGACAAATATTGAACACACTATTACATTCGTCTTTGCCTTTAGTAATATTTAGTTATTCGTACAGAAAAAAATATCAACAGTGAATTATTTTAACGAAAATGGCTAACAATATTCGAAAGTTTATTTAACATATTTTACGACGTAAGATAAAGTTCCACGTATGTTTGAATGTATTTAAGTTTACATATTTTCCTAATTTTTTAAATTTTAAGATTTATAATTTCAAATTACGAAAACGGTCTTGCACTGAAACAATTAAAGTATATTTTGTAAAATATCAACCAATAAAAATGAGCAATATGTTTAGAATGCTTAATTAAATTGAATTTGAACGAGGAATGCGACTGTGTGATAACATTTAAATTTGAAGAAAGATGGCAAAAACCATCGCAAAATTTATTTAATTAATCTATAAAAAGCCAGTATAGCATTCGAATAGGTTTTGGTTTTATGAGTTTTAAAGCTTTTAAGCATTACAATTTGCATTAAAAAATCTGATTATTTCTAGCAGCGTTAATTAAAGGCAGAAAGCTGAAATTTTAAATACTTCAATGAATACATATATTCACTCTAATTCCTTCACACTCACTATATGGAAATTTGCATACTAATTCAGAACACATGAAAACAAATTAAATCACTTGACTAAAACTAAATATTTCATGCTATTATTAAATTTAAAATGAAAACATATATTAATATTAAAAATAATTTTAATAACTCGAAATTTTTGTGAACCGATCAATAGACAATATTGTATTATTATCTATTTAATTAAAAGCAGGAACATCTTTATTTAGACAAATAAAAGGCGTTATAATAGAAGATAATAGCACCCCGATTATAGCTGACTTATTTTTAAGCTCTATAGAATATGAATTTGTTCAAAACTGTGTAAAAATAAATCTTAATTATATAAAGATATTGCATGATATTAAAAACTTTAAATTATTTATTTTAGTGCATATTATTAAAAAATTAAGTCAATGTTAAATCAAAAGCTATTTAAAGAGAAGATTTATTGATTAAAACGCTTCATTTCATGCACTTATTATGATTAAATGGCGTGATACAAGGAATGGTTAAAAGTAGTATAGTAAATAATAAACAATTATATGATAATAATCAGGTTAAACGCAAGCCAAGAAGTCATAGCGATAGAAGGAATAAGAAAAATAGACTTTAAAATATTAAAAAAGTTAAGTATATTTATAAACAATTAGAAATATTAAAACAACTTTTAAGAGATAATTAGCTGAAAGAACTTAATGTAAATATAAAAAGCTTTTCTAAAGATATCATTTGTTCAATAAATCAAAAATTAATTAACGACTATTATATGCTAAGTTGTATAATAGACAGTTATTGTAATATAAAATACTATAATTGGATAATAAATGTTAATAATAACAATAAAAAATATACACTAACCATAAACTTTATTAATAAATGTCTAGAAAATATAAATTTAGGAAGACTTAAATAATTCTAAAAGTAAAGAAATAATATGATCAAATTTAAGTAAATATATTCCTAAAATAAGGTATAAAATGTTACCTGTCTAAAAATAAATAAATTGATAATATTTAAGTATATGTATTTATAAAATAAGATATAACTTGTTACCGCTATTAGGACGAACAATTTGTAATTATAACCAAGAATTGAAATTAATATGTAAGATGATTTTAGAAACATAATGGAAACTAAATGCAATTACAAAAGTCTTAATTTTGATAAAATAAATGAACATATACGATTAATATACATTAATTGATAATATACATTATCTAGATTATGTACCCATAATCTAGAATTAATTGAACATGGCGAATTAAGGAAAATGCTATCAAAAGGGTATAAATATAGATTATTTTTTTTACTTTAAGAATTTTAAAAAGAACATGCAATTTTAAGATGATCATCAAATGGGTCCCACAAAATAAAACTTAAGTTATCAATCATTGATTTTGATACGAATTAAACAATTTCTCCCTGCCCGTTACTGGTTGGGATTGTGCCTTGTAGATTTTGACGCGATGGTTTTATTATGGGGCTTGCACAATTTCCTATCCCTATAGTATTAGGGCAACTACCCGTTATTATTTGTGAAGCTGCCTGTAATAGGGAAAATCCAATCTTTCTTCTCAATTGGCGAATAACATCAGCGTACTCTTGGCCGTACTCTTTTCTACCGCGTGTAGAAAAATTCCCATCTCTACCGCGGTTATTCTTTATCCGTATTTGGTGAGCTTTCGGGATTCATTGTATTGAAAGGCGGCTTTGGCAGATTTTAAACACGATGTAGCTAGATGGTTAAATACAACGATGTCGATAAACGCCCGTTCAAACCGTGATTGAAAAAAGCCATTGCAGGCAACATCGCCTAGCGCATCATTCTATATGCATGTAAATTCATTATCAAACTCGATATTATTGTTAAATAATTTCAATCGTGGTTTAGTTTTCACAGCATGGCAAACCTTTGTGAGCTAGTATGAGAAAATGTCTATGATTGCATAAAGTTCCACCTTTCCGCAAAAACATGTGCCGTTTGGCACGTCTTGTGAATCCCGATTCTATCGTAGAGAAACAGCATTTCTGAACTCATCACATGAAAGGTGAAACTAATCTTCTGAAAGTAGAATTGTACTAAGCCAACGGGTGGTCTATGTTCACGTGCAACTTAATAGCCTTTGCAGTACCACCGGGAATGTTTTCTAAAATATTTTGCATCCGCTCAGCATACAGGTGATATCGATAGATTCGAATACTTTTCAAGATTTCTTTTTGTGTTGTGCCCAGAATATCACCGATGACATCAGCATGATAAGACTCACATAACATTCTAAACCATTCCAATTGGTGTTCGGTATACTCGAAACGTTCGATTCCTAATACACCATAATTGATAAGCGAATAGAGTAAGTCAAGCATACATGATGGGACATCTCTTCGTAACATAGATGGAACAAATCGATCACAAATTGCTTCACATAATGATTTTAATGATGAACACCGACAAGATGCTGTTCGCGAAATATGAGACCATTTTCACTGTGTAGATTTCGTCACGCAACATAATGCTACCTGAGAATCTATTATGGTTACATCGGTCAGTCTATCAATTAACATTATCCATTTATTCACTTTATCAGACGTTCTTGACTCCATATAATCTTACCGCGAATAGAAGTATAGTATATTACTATACAAGCTATCTCTTAAAGAATGAATCACAAGCTCCAAATCACTTCGCGGTGTCGCACATAATTGAATCTTTCCCGATACGTTTTGTAGGCCTTCTCGCCATACTTCCAAAATTGTCTTGAATATAATTCTCACGTTTGGACGGATACAATTTCCGTTCTTTGGTATCGCAATCAATCTACATGCAACTAAGGCTTCTAAACTGGATGGGTTAACGGAACTGCTAGATATCATTCGTGCAAAACCGCCCAACGCATGTGCTAACATTGGAGTGCAGAGCGTGTTTCATCAGCACTTTTTCCAAATTCTAAAGTTAAAACCCGAATTATTGAATCTGCATAAATATGCACGTATGATTGAACTTGCATCAATCGTAAGAAATAATGTAGAATGATGATCCTTTGCATTTTCAAATTTATCATGTAAACAGGCTTCTTCGCTAAATGCACCAGGACTTGGATGAAGCTCCTACAGCAATTTTCCAACTGGTTTCCCCTGGACAACGGTTTATAATTAAATTAAAATGTTATTTACTTCATCGTCAAGAACTGCCGCTACAGCGATAATTTTATCATTCGTTATTAACTTGATAAATTTTTCTTCCAATATGTTTTCCAGTTCTGTTAAACTTCAAATATTCTGCGTTGTTGCATATTACAAGCTTCGAAAGCTTAATTTCTCCTTGCACATCGACAACCGTTGCACTTTGCAGTCGATCATTACACGAACAGCATTTTACCTCAGTAGAAGGCTTCGTAGAAGGCTTACCCTTCGGCATATGTGAGAAACTGCTGGAAAATTTCAATTGTATATATTTTATCTGTAAGTTTTTAACAAAGATTAAATAATAATGAAAATAAAAATAAAGTTTACAATTCTTTATATAATATCTTAAATGCTTACTTTAGTGAGCTGATTAATAGTGAAAGCTTAAATATAGCAAAGATAAACATTTGGAAAACTTATATATTAGAAAAAATTAGAGAGAAAATGAGAATAACAAACAATTATAAAGGGAAAGATAAAATTAATAAAGATATGTATACATAACTTACTAAATTAAAGGATAACTATATAATAACAACTATTGATAAAGCTAGTAATAACTTTGTCTTCATATGCAAAAAGCTTTATTATGATATACTAATGAAAGAGGTTAATTCTAATGATATAAATGTAAATTCAACATATGAAAGTAGTGATTTAAGTTAAGAAATTGATAAATAAGGTATAACGGTCAAATCATATGATAAACCTTTACCAATATTATTTTTAGAATTTAAAATAATATGTAAATAAAATTGATAAAATTGAAAAAAGCCGTTAATATTTTAATAAATCAAAATTATTTAAAAGTAGAAACATCCATATTCAGACAAGTAAAAGGTGTTTCAACACCAGGTAATAGTAGCCCAATTATAGCTGACTTGTTTTTAAGCTTTATAGAATACGAATTTGTTCATAACTGTGTAAAAACTAAATCTAAACTATATAAATATATGAAATATATGTTTCGATACATTGATGATATATGTGTATTTAATTCTAATAATTTTTATTCAATTAGTGAACAAATTTATCTAGGTAGCCTTATTCTTAATAAAACTAATATCAATGATAAAGAAGGATGTATCTAGTAAATATGACATATTTAAATTTACAAGAAACATATTTTTGCATGAGCATTAATTCATACCATATAAAACAAAATATAATACATTAAATAATGAAATTTTAAGAATTGTCATAACATGTAATGACATTGAATTTCTTGAAAATACTTTAAATAATTTAATAGATGTATATTAAAACTAGATTATTACAAAAATACAATCAAACAGAAAGTAGTAAAATATATAAATCAACAAAATATTAAAAATACATTTAAACTCATGATGATTTTTTTATTTTCAATTAATATTATAATTGTATTAGAATAAGATGCTTGATAATCAATTTTATCAGATGAAATTGATTATTAGCGCGTCTTTGGCCTCACTGCTATGTCAATCGAGGAGTAGGGCAGAAACCTACTAACATAGCTGTTCTTTCTTACGGCCTATAATCCTTGCTATGATACAACGTATGTTATTTATTGGTCAATTCATAAAAATTGATTTTTATTTTAAATATAAATTTCAAATTTTAACTTAATATATGTTATATGAAATCTTATAATTATTTATTATTTAATTATTTTAATTTTATTTAGCATTATTTTTTAATTTATGAATAATATAAAATAGGTAAGCTCCCTTAGCTGAACTGATTATCTATTAATTGAATCGATTAACATATAATATTAAATTTTTATGATACAATTTATAATAAAGATTGAAGTTCATAACGAAGAACTGATGTATTGTCAGGTTTCGCCACTATTCCTCGTTCCAACATAGCAGCGAGGTCAAATACATACTTACGAGGTATTTGATCTAATGTAAAATGATTATTCTTCTTTAACAAATTTACTGGTGGTTATTTCTTTAACTAAGTATAATGTATAATAATTATATTTTTCAACAGAATTCGGAACCCTTCAAATTAGGTTCCCTGTAATTTGAAATATATTCTTTGCAATTTTTATGTTCACAATATTACTGTATAACAGCATTCATTCGTTTTAACGAATGAATGCTGTGCATATCATACAAATTATGCTGTGCATATCATACAAACAATGACACTTTCTCTAAAATTATAAAAATAATGGTTGGTTATAATAGATTAAATGGTTTATCTCTTGGGATAACGTTGTATTTTTGTAAAAATTTTAATACATCCGTGACTTTATCATTCGAAACAATTTTATTAATCACTTAACAGAGTCTACGTATTTTGTAGATAATATAAATTTAGAGAAAATAGATATCTAAATCTTCAGATTTTCCATAATTCCAAATTTTTATAACAAATAATTATTATAATATGATTAATAAATAATATTTTTTGAAAAATGATAGAAGTCATTATGATAAACTGCTATATTATAATGTTTCAGCCCCTATTCCTTAAGCATTATTGACTAGTTCCTTGAATATCCGGTTTTTGTGCCTCATTTGAGTTGTCAATTATACACAAATGTTGCTAAGTGTTTTATATCCATTATTAGTTTCCATAGTTATATTATTGTAGCATCACGACATTTTATCCAATGAAAACGTATCTTTTTATAGGATTAAAAATATCAGTGTTAACGCTGCAAAATTAAAATCAAATCATCAAGTTAAATTATTATCAAAATTTATTATATACGCAAGTATGCGTTGAATATAATGCAATATATTATACTGCATCGCCGTCGTTATTTCAACAGGTAAATATATAATGCAATTATATCGTTTTCAAAGGTCATTTAGCTAATTAATAGAAACTTATACAGTTTTGCATTTTGAACAATTTATACTAAACAGTTGGTAACACGTTACATTATTAATCGACAGGAGATTGCTAAATTTAATATGCTAGGCAATAAAATTTCAAAAAATTCACTTTCCTGTTTTTAGATATACATCGAAATAAAATTAAAAAATCCCATACAATTTGAGAAATGAGTATTGGATAAAATCCCGACAGGTAAACTCCAAAAGCAGCTAAACAGTACAATAAACTGATGTTATATTCAATGTGCCCAATAGTTTATTATGGTTAAAATACACACTTTGAAATAATTTTATTTGTAAAAAAAACATTATCCTGATTTCTATCAACACTTGATTCATTTTAGTAAATAAACTGATATTGAAAGCATTCTTTATTTATTGATTTCACAAAGTAGAGCAGTTTTGCCGTGATATCTGAATAATTTCTGTGTTAATGTTATCGATCAACTTAATAATTCAACATTTGCTGAGATTTATTTCATTGTTTGTTTCATACAGTACTTGTTCAAGTTCGAGTCAAAGAGTAGATAGTATTAAACGATTTTTATTTATTATACTGACTGATGCCATCCTGCTACATTTTCAAGATCCAATATTGAATGCTACTATTTTATTCTTATTTTGAATGCAGTTTCCCGATATTATTTTAAATCGACAAACGCTAGAATTGATCCATGCTTAATTTTTTAACTTATAATATATAAAATATGTGCATTACATTTTTATGTTGTCAAATTAAAGTGACTGATGTACGTGTATCGAAATTTCTTTCTGTAAATTTGTAAATTGTACTTTAATTTGTGTATTTTCATATTATCAAACACCAAAATACATTCTACATGAAAAGCTTAGTTTCTCTCAAATCAATTACAGAATGCAGTATTATGTCGCCGCTTTGATTTCACTCAGTTAATTACTCATACGTGGATAAGCACATAAAAGTTTAATTTTTGGCTCAAAATGAATTAGGCAAATTAGTGGTGCAGACATCATTCTCACAGTGTTATTTAATAGTAATGATAAATTAAAGTTACTAAAGCGATTAGAAAAGTACACGCATTTTCATCAGCACTGCATTACTGGATTAACGCTGTTTAATGTCTTAAATGCTTGTACGACATTTATGTATAGTAAATTAGTCCCATGCAAATGATGTGGCGAATATCAGGATTCGGATATAAAGTCAAGTCTTGCAGTTTAACAGTCAAGTGCGTGTGCTATCAGCGCATACTTGTTCATTCGATTAGCATTTGGTAATGATTACGTGTAATGTGAATATTTGTGTGGAATAAGACGATACTGGGCAAGTTTGGATTGAAGTAATTTAAAGTATTTAATTTAGCACTTTTGCAGTTTTTTAGTTAAACGTGTATATATAATTTAGGTATTTTCCTACATAATGAAGGTTTGCTAAAAATCTGCTCAACCTCCTGCTTCATCAAATCTATTAGGGAAGGTTCAGACGTGGCACGCTTTTCAAAAATGTTATCGTAATTGTTAGCTGTTTTTGCCGGGAAATCAAACTCGGAATAAGTGTTAGATAACCTTCAATTTAGAAAACGTTGCAGATTTACATAAAGGGAAATTGTGAGCAAATTAGAAAATATACACAGACTACAGCGAAGAAGCTATATTTTTCTTGCCCCGACTTTTCCTTCATTGTCATATTTTCTTTATCATGATTTCGTGTTGGTTTCAGAAAGTTAGATATCATTACTGTGAGTTGTGGGACCGTCAAGGTGTTTTGATGTTGTCTATTCTGTTAAAACACGTTCATAAACAGAATATGATGACTGTCTATTTTGTTGAAACACATCCATGAACAGAATATTATGACGTGTATTTTTTGCGGGATTAGTTCTCCAGCATAATTCCATCTGGCGCCCATCAACATAATTCTTATTTGCAGATAATGTTGTTCTGTTAGCTGCTTCTGTTGTTGGGAGAATTACACCAAATACTTTATCGCTTCGCAACCGAATCCCACCAAGCTAGAATTAAAATCAACCCTTCAAAATCGCTCTGATGTCCACAGTTGATCTAAATTTCAATGTTTGAATTTTAAGTACGTAGGGTTCCAAATTTAATTAATAGTAGTTTATAGCCCTTACTTTAAAGAAAATGGGCAGCAAAGCAAAAATCCCCCCATCCCAAAATTAAAAAATCTAACGATAATTACCCTCAAGGAGCTTCTAGAGAGGCATAAATTATTTAGTAAATTCCTAAAAAAATTTGTCTCCAAGTACAACAACCGAGCTCTTTTCAATACAGTCAAGATATTTGAGACAGAGGTTAAGATTTCCTTTACTTCTAATGATCTAGCCATAGAATATATGAAATACTTAAAGGAAAATCTCTCCCATTTGGGTGACATTCAATTCAAGCCTATCCTAACCTCGCTCAAGATTAACAATTTACCGTCTCATCTAGATGAAAGTGACATGATTGCCCTAAAGAAGAAATTCAATGTTTATTCTGTTAGGACGGTTACAAGTAAAAGTAGGATGGCGCTTCCCATAGCGTTCTGTACCACTTCAGCCGACCAATGGGGATATGTTGGCCAACTCGCCTGTAACCCGTTCCTGGGTTATAATCTCCGGTTCACTGTACTTGACTCTGATGATCTTACTTACCCACATTGCAATGCATGTCACAAGTTGGGGCATTAGGGTTCCAGCTGTGTTGACGCTAAGACCTGTGGGGTCTGTTCCCTCGCCTCCTGCGCGAGTCTTATTAAAGGAGAAAAATGCGACACTCAGCCCCATTGCTCAAACTGTAATGGTTCCCATCCGGCGTGGTCTCATAAATGTGCGATTTTTAAAGAATACGTAAGGGACTTCGCTCGTCCTTCATCTATTCAAGCAAAACTTCCGGCAATAACCAACTGTGCGCCTGCCAAGATGTCCGATAAGGACATTCTTCAGATCATCGAAGCCAATAAGCGTGATATTTTAGCCAACATGCCGACCATGTTAACTCAATTTGCTTCAGCCTAAGGCTCGTCACCAGCGATCAAGCCGATTAAGTTCCTGCTTCCAATAAAAGAGGGGCTTCGGTCCATTCTATTCCTCCTCTGAAAGAGGGGAAGTTGATCAAGCAGAAGCGTCATGTCAAGGGAAATGATGATAATGCCCGTGGGCAAGTACCAACTCTTGATAGCGTTAGTGGTGGAGGGGGTAACATATCTGCCCCTAGCTCTGTCTAGGGATGTGGCAATCCCATACAGCTAACCTAACACAATGCAAAGTCCTAGAGGGCCTTTTTCACTGAATATTCTTCAGTGAAATTCGGGAGGAGCTTCTGCCCTTAGACTTCTATCTAGTAGAGATGCAGATGTTATAGTCCTTCAAGAGACGCGGTATATCCGTACCCCCAGGACATTACTCGATTCATTCCTAAGCACATTTGTTCCCACTATACTCCGTACATAACCCCTCCTCACTCGTCTTCATCTCAAGGACTCTTGACCTTAGTTAAATGCTCTTTAAGATCCTTCCACCTTTTAAATTATTCTTGTCCAGGCCTTTCTTTTTAGTAGTCCACTCAGTAAGCACGGTAAACGCCTCAGTCTAGCCAATGTCTACATCCGTCCAGGGGAGATTCACAAGAATCATACCCTCCTGGATAGGATTATTGACAGCGGTTACGACATGGTACTTAACGACTTCAACGACAGAACTAGTCGTTGGATTAATGCAGCACTTCGCAGATCCAGGAACGGTTATCTTATACATAAACGAATTTCCTCCACCTTTCATTGCACTTCTACGAATTAACTCCTCGACCTTTATGCTCAATGAGAGGTGGTTGGTAAAACCCTTCTGTACGGAGCAGTTGCGACAACATCTGTCCACCTCTCATGATTTAATTCGGTGCGGATAGAAAAGGATACGCTGCTTTGAAGGAGATTCCACTTTGACCCGATAAGAATGGCTTTCTTTTAACTAGGTATCCAACGCTTTTCCCGAATTGGTAATGAGAAGTTAACCGAATTTAATTCCTACCTCTCTTTGCAAGCTACCGCGTTGCTTTCGACAATCTAAAAAGGTCGCATTTTCAGTCCCATTCCCACAAAACTCAAGACCTTAGCATATTTGCTCCGTCTCCCCAATTTCTCTGCTTCTGCCAGGCAAGTTCTCACGAAAGAATATTGGAGTACTAGATATAGATTGTAACTGGGTAAGGATAGGGCAAGCATTGTTTCCTTTAATCCAGCCCAATCTTCCTTCTGGAAGATTTTCAAGAAGGAAAAGTTCATTTGTTGGGAGGATAGGGCGTTGGGTTGGATTGGTAATATAGGTCTTGATAAAATTTTGGAGGAGTCACTATCCCTACATAATTATGGAGCCACTAAATCACCTCAATAAATCCCGCCTTGGGGGAGACTTCAGAAATAGGGATTTATCTGTCACAGATATCCTTAACTCATGGCGGCCTATTCCAGGCACCTCCAAATCTGTCGCTCCCTTCTCTTCACGTGTCTGTCAGCTTTTGACAGCTGAACAAAGAAGGGAGGTGGCTGTCACAATGCCGTTAGCCACCCCATCCGATGTGGCTGGCATTAATATTAGCGGGAGAATTTTTATACCAAACAAGTATCCGGTCTCTTGTCCTAAAGACCTGCAGCCCATTTCGATTCAAAATTCCCTCGTCTCGATCTACGAAAAGCGCTTCCGCATAGAATCCGCGATCATCTAAGTAGGCGAAATTTAATCCTACCTGGTTTCCATGAGTTTGTCAAAAGTCGCTCGGTCCATTCAGCAGTATGTAAAGTGAATCAGTTTTGTCAGGAGAATAGTCATCAACTTGTTATGCCTGTTTTCCTTGATTTTTCTGCTGCATCTGACCGCATCTCCATTCCCTTTGTTGTCTCTACTCTCAGGTCCCTCGGGTTGCCTGCGAGAATTGTTAACAGTGTAGAGATGCTGCTGTACACTAAGCGATTCTATTATGAAGACGACTCGGATGCGCGTCAGTTCTACCCTATTACGGGTGCGCCTCAAGGCTCCCCTCTTTCTCCTATCTTATATCTTGCGGCTTCCATTGAACTCTTTAAAATATTTAAACGCGAACAACTTCTAGTGGTATACGCTGATGATACCACAGCCCTGTTTTCTGAACGCAGGTGTAGAGACGTAGTCTCGGACATTAGCCGTTTCTTTTTAAGATTAAAAGACCAGTTATCCAAGTCCAATCATATTCTAAACTCCGCTAAATCGCAGGTAGTTGTCTTTCATGGCGCCCCTGCAACAAAGAAAACACTTAAGAGATTAGCACTCTCTGCGATCTATATTTTGACTAATCAACCACTCCTTGTCTTCACGAATCGAGAAAAATACCTGGGGTTCACCGTCACGGTTACCCCAGATAGTCTATCCAGGTCGTGACGGTGAACGACCTGGATAGACTTAAACGTATCCTGAAGAGAGCTAGGTGGGCCCTAAATCGGGCTAGCATCTTTCATTAAATAATAAAACCCAGGTGCGCCTCTGGGGCACTTGGGATATCTCGGGATTAGTCTTCTTTTCTAGAGGACGTCCCCCAGAGCAAAGGCTAAGGTTTCTAAAGCTGCTTATCTCTCGATTACCCAGCATAGTCAGCCTCAAATGGACTCTTCGGGGGGGGTGAAAGACCCCTGGCGGTTCAGTCGAAGAGCAGCGTGTTGGATTGGCTGTGGGGCTCAAATTCCTCCGGACCTGAGGCCGTGATTATTATGGAGACGGAAGGAAGAAGATAATAAACCTTTTATGTTTTCTGTTATTTTTTTTGTCTTTTCTAACCTATTTATCTAACTTATTTATCCTGTATATTATTCTTTGTAGGAAAATCGTTATTATTACATTCGCTGCTTTTAAAACGGTGTGGGGGATCGGTTGAGTTGAATTGAACATAAAATATTGAAGATATGTAGACGTAAAAAAGACTTAGAGAGATAACATATACAGAGTTTAAAAAAAATCTCATTAATGAATGCAATCAGAGCTTCAAAAGATTTCACAAAAATTTAGCTACAGCAAAAATGCCTTACTATCCAGCAATTAAAAAGGTTGGTTTGGATAATCCAGATAAAATCTTTTCCCTGTCTGCGACGGCAACTTAAATGCAGCTCCAGTTTAGTGATAACATTATTCTAAATAACATTAAGATACAGAGGAGCTTCCTCCAATTAGAAAACCACCAAATTTATTGATTATAACTGCCTCAATTCCGATTGCGCTGACTCGATTATTCAATGCATTTTTACACCCTTCATTGTTAAATACAGAGACAGTTATATTTAACTCTGTTGGAGTTGTAGCCAATACCTGTAGGGTCTAATTGGTTTGCTCTGATATTCTGAAGGAGTATATCAACTTCTTTCAAGCTAACCTTTTCTATAAAGAATCTTTCAAATACAAGCGTATTCCGGCTTTAATGAAAAAAAACTAATATTTTAGCGGAACTTGACAAAAAGACCTACGAGACCTCGATAAACTGTACAATATTACTAACGTACGTTTTATAATGGGAAAGGGGAAACACTTTACCTATTGCATTGGCAAATACCTCGGAAGAGAATGCTCTGATTCTGGACAATTACGCTTCCAACCCCTCTTCGTGCTGCAATCTCAAGTTTTACAATATTTCTTTCGATAATTTTACTTACTCACATTGTAACCAATGACACTGCTTGGAGGCACTGATGATCTAACTGCCAACGACTACTGTCCTCTGGATTTTGTAAATCGCAAGACGCTGGTCATGCTTTGACGCTAGTAAAGAGTCCCCGTGATCGATCATCCGGCATATTCGCGAAATTAAGCCCAGTTCAAAGCCTATATATATGACACAAAGAAGCGTTTAGAATTCTACTCTTATCGATTGGAAATTATCGAACTTTAAAGAAGGGGCCTCCGCATGGAGGGTCAAATATCATGAAGCTGATCGAGGCTCTTGTGACTTTCTCTTCCTCAGCTGTGTCGATTTCCACAATTGTCTCAAGCAAGATATCATCTTCCTCCGGCAGTACTGCTCTTATCCGACTTTCCAAGAAGGGAAAGAAATGGCAGCTACACAAAAAGGGAAACGATGACAAGGCTCTCAGCGAGGAAGGATTAAGTGGTCTCTCTGTTAAAGCTGAGGGTAGGGAGGACAACCTTCCCTCATTTTGACTCAACTAAAGGTTTTGGCTACCTTTTCTAGTGACACCGATGCAATGGTAATTAATTCCGAACCGTTTTCACTGAATATCATTCAGTAGAACTCGAGAGGTGCTTCTGCTCCTAGCCTTATATCTGGTCGAGATGCCGATGTTATAGTTCTTCAGGATACTAGATCTATCCGGTCCCCCAGTACATTACTCGTTTTTTATCAAAGCACATAACTACCCGCTTCACTCCGTATTTCACCCTCCCTCACTCTTCTCCATTTCAATGTCTTCTAATCTTAGTTATGAGCCATTTAAGATATTCCCTCTTACTGAACTATTCTTGTTCTGCTTGTCTTGTTTAGCAATGATACTCCGTAAAAACGTAAAACGCATCAGAACAGCACATATCTACATTCGTCCAAGGGAGATTCACAAGAACCTTGACCTCCTGGATCTAATATTGGTAAGCGGCTATGATATGTTACTTGGTGACTTCAACTGCATACTTGGCAGTTGGATTAATGCAGCACTTTGCAGAGCCAGGAATATCTTATTTACAAACCACCATTCCCACCTTCCATTGCACAAAACCAAATTATCTCCTCGACATACTACTGCTACTTAGGAAGTGGCTGTTAAATCTTTTTTGTATTGAGCAGTCGCGCCAACAGTTGTTAACCTCACGCGACCTACTACGCTAGCGGTTAGAGAAATGTGCGTTGCTAAGGAGGAGGTACTACTTTGATCCAACCGTAGTGGCCTTCTTCCAGGCAGCTATCTGACTTTTCTCTGTTGTAGGAAATGCGAGTCTGACCTGATTTTATTCCTACCTCACTACGCAAGCTTCCGCAATACTTTCGACCATCACTTAAGTGTCGAATATTTAATCCTACTCTGACAAAACCCAGGGTCTTTGCAAAAATAAAATACTACACCTTCTCAATCTTCCAGTTTCCTTCAAACGGGCCCACTCTAAAGCATATTTAGTTTGAGGTATAAACTCCAGCTGAGTAGGGATAGGGTGAGCATTGCTTGCTTTGCTCCTTTTCAGTCTTTCTTGGAAGAAATTCAAGAAAGAGAAGTTTGTCTCTTGTAAGGAGTAGGCCTCTAGCTGGATCAGTAGAATAGGCCTTGATAAAGTTCTGGAGGAGTCGATATCCTTTCACAATTATGGAGCCACTCAATATCCCCAACCCTTCCAATCTTCGGGTGACTTCAGGAGCATGAACATATCTGTTACAGATATCTTGAATTCCTGGGGGTCACTTCAGTGTACCTCCAAAACCAATGCGCCACTCTCCACTCATATCTGTCAGCTTTTGACTTACAGTCATAGAAAGGAGGTCGTCATCACCATGCTTTTAGTCACCCCTTCCGACAGCCGGCATAAACATCAGCCGAAGAGCATTTTTGCAAAGAAAAAATCTATTACATGTTCTAAGGATCACCGCCCTTTTTGATTCAAAAATCCCTTATCTTTATCTACGAAAAAGCGCTTGCGCGTATAAACCGTGCCCATATATGTAGGCATGATTTGATCCCACCAGGTTTTCTTGGCTTGTAAAAAGTTGCTCGGTTTATTCAACTACTGGTGAAGTGCATCGGTTTTGCCAAGATAACAGTCATCATCTTACTGGCTGTTTTTTCTTGGCTTCTCCGCTGCATTTGACCGTATCTCCACTACTTTTGTTATCTCTAATTTCTGGTCCCTCAAGTTGACTTCGAAAATTGCAAACAAGGTAGATATTTTGCTGTATACCAGGTGGTTCTTCTATTAAGACGACCAAGATGCACGTCAGTTTCTCCTATTACATGTGTGTCTCAAGGCTTCCCGCTTTTTCCTATCTTATACCTTGCTGCCTCCATTGTACTTTTCAAACCATTAAAACGCCATCATCATCTAGTGGTTTACGCTGATGATACCACAGCCCTGTTTTCTGTACGCAGCTTGGAAGATGTAGTCTCGGACATCAGCTGCTCATTTTTAAGATTAAATGACCAGCTACCCGTATCCAATCTCATCCCCGCAAAATTGCAGGTGGTAGTCTTTAATGCCACTCATGCGACAAAGAAAAATTAAAGAAACTAGCACTTAGATATATCCTCAATTTTGAGGAATCAACCAATCCCAGTCTTCTCATATCGAGTAAGATACCTGCAGTTTACTATTACGGTTTAATGTTCGGCCGGATCAGACTTGAATAGGTTCAAAAGTGTCCTGAAGAGAGCTAGATGGGCCCAGCATATGCTATTAAGAGGGAAAGCTCATGTACACCTTTGCGGTACCTTGGCAATCTCGGAATTAGTCTTCTTTTCTAGAGGACGTCCTCCTGAGCAAAAACTAAGGTTTCTTAAGCACCTCATCTCGAGATTACCTACCATTGTCTGTCTCGATTGGACTCTCAGGGGTGTAAGAGACCTTGAGTGGTTCAGCCGGAAAGCGGACGTTCGTGTATGCTGGAGGGTGCTGATCCCCCAGTTCTTTTTAAAAGTATGAAGACTATGGTGAAACGATTAACTAAGACACTTATTGTTTTTGTTTTGTTTTACTGTTTAAATATGTTATTAGCTGTATGATGTTTTTAGTACAATAACCTATTATTATTAACAAAAGAATATATAGGGACGTATTCCATACCCTTACTAAAAAAAAGACTCGTCCGTTAAAACAACTTTACAGGGGATACCAGATTTTTTAGTTTGTGAATTCGACTTTCGGTATTTAAAAGTGATATGTGTTCTGATATTGTGGCGTATCGCAAATTCCGGAGTAATTATAATGTGAATGCCTGCGCAGCGTTACAAACAATTCATTGATTGACGTATTTATTTGTATGCAACAGCGCTGTATTTTTTGTTTCAGCAATAAAGAAAATATAACCCTTTTTAATCTTTTATAACAACAAAAAAGTTTCTTAGTCATATTTGTTAAAAATTCAATTGCATACGAAGTTGAATTTAATCGGCGACAATAATGTAATCATAAATAATACTTTTGTCATAGCTAAAAGATTGTGTACCTTGTTATCTATAATTATCATATGAATCCACATGAAAATGACAGCAGTTTAGGATGTTAATTGTAATTTTAAATGAATTATATTTCATTATAATTTATGTAAGTCCTCATCTGCATCCAGTAGTGGGAGGGATCTGGCACTGATGAGTCAATGTGATGACGAAACGGCATTCATCATTCTTTCGCGTCTGGCTTACATGTTTTACAAGAAATTCACGCGGAATGGTCTCACTCTCCTTAAATTTCATTATAAATTTATTAAAAGAAATGTACTGTTAGCATGCATTTGTTCCCGCTGCTATGTTGGGTTGAAGAATAGATGCTGAAACTTATGAACACAAAAGTTCCTCCTCATAATCTTTATCTATATTCTTATACATCTTTAATCTTTATTCTGATATATCATCTGAAATTTATTAGTCAATTCATAAAAATGATTTTTATTTTAAATTTTAACAATAAATGTTATCGTTATATAAATATTTATGTATAAAAAATTCGTATAAAAATTATTCAGTGTTTAAACATCGAGAGGAATAGAAAAAGAAATTACTATTCACAGATTTTCGACTATAGTTCAATAGTCATTTTCAAGTGTTATTTTTTTAAAATCATTACACTTAAAAAGACTGTTACAATAGTCGAAAATTTGTAGACAATATATTCTTATTTTATTATTCTTATCGATGTTTAAACGCCCTGAACAATTTAAGAGCACATCGAACATAGCATTGGACAATCTTATATAATTGTTTATTTATAATTATTTATCTTTATTTTTAATTTATATATTAAATAAGCTAACTGAATCTACGTATTTTATATTTCAAATTAAAAATAATGCAAAATAAAAGTTAAATAGTTAAATAATAAAAAATTAATTAATAATAAATAATTGTTATAAGATTTTATATAATTTATATCAAGATGAATTATAAACTGAAATTAAAAATAAAAATCAATTTTTATGAATTGACTAACAGATAACAAACTATGTATCAGAATAAGGATTAGAGGTCATCAGGAGGAGCTGCTATGTTATCAGGTTTTGGATCCTAACTCCTTTACCCAACATAGCAGCAGGGCCAAATACATGCTAATGATGTATTTCCTCTGAAATAACTATCTAGTATCTTATTCTAATACAAAGTATATTATTTATTATCCATCCATAAAAATTTGCCACTTAAGAGTTTAAATTTATTCTTTATATTATTGTGTTGATTTATATATTTTACTATTTTCTGCTTGATGTTATTTTTATAGTAACCTAGATTAAAATATGTATCTATTAGATTATTTAAATGATTTTGATTATCATTACAAATTGTGGCAATTCTTAAAATTTCTTTCTTGAAATTATAGATAATTTCTTTCTTAAAATGATTTTGATTATCATTACAAATTGTGGCAATTCTTAAAATTTCATTATTTAATGTATTATATTTTATTCCGATTGTGGCACGATATTATCCTCACAGGTATTGATCTTATTTTTGATACAGCAGGACGCTACTAATCAGTCTGGGTGGGTCTCATCAGCTGCTGACCCAGACCTACATTTCACGTTTCGACCCTTATTATCTGCTTTCTCCGTTGACTGATGCTGATCGGATTTGAACTCAGGACGTCTGTATCGTGATTCAACGCAACATCCACTAAGCTGGCTGCTCCAGTGGTGTAGATATACATTTCTGTATATTACTTTTGGTAGGGGATCGTATTCTAACGATCTATTAGAAACCTACCCGATGTGTGTGATCCGCTAGCCGGATCACCCGTTTTTCATGCTGCCACTTGCAATGATAGTTTTTAATTGTATTTGATTGCATCTGTGAGCTGAAATTTTTCCGATTGTGGCACGATATTATCCTCACAGGTATTGATCTTATTTTTGATACAGCAGGACGCTACTAATCAGTCTGGGTGGGTCTCATCAGCTGCTGACCCAGACCTACATTTCACGTTTCGACCCTTATTATCTGCTTTCTCCGTTGACTGATGCTGATCGGATTTGAACTCAGGACGTCTGTATCGTGATTCAACGCAACATCCACTAAGCTGGCTGCTCCAGTGGTGTAGATATACATTTCTGTATATTACTTTTGGTAGGGGATCGTATTCTAACGATCTATTAGAAACCTACCCGATGTGTGTGATCCGCTAGCCGGATCACCCGTTTTTCATGCTGCCACTTGCAATGATAGTTTTTAATTGTATTTGATTGCATCTGTGAGCTGAAATTTTTCCGATTGTGGCACGATATTATCCTCACAGGTATTGATCAATATTTTATATTATATGGTATGCATGAATGCTCATGCAAAAATATGTTTCTTGTAAATTTAAATATGTCATCTTTACGATATAAATTAATAGTAGTTTTAGTTAATGTTAATTTAATGTTCATATCTAGATATACACCTTCTTTATCATTAATATTGGTTTTATTAAGAATAAGGCTTTCTGGATAAATGTGCTCACTAATTGAATAAAAATTATTAGAATTAAATACACATATATCATCAATGTATCGAAACATATATTTCATATATTTATATAGTTTAGATTTAGTTTTTACACAGTTATGAACAAAATATGTAGGTTCACTAGTCTAATCTGATTAATTTAAGTTGAACAATTTATAGATGAACAAAGACGAAGAAGAAAACTACATTTGGGAATCAGGTTACGATAAAGCATGGGAAGCAATAAAAGAGGATGAAGACCGATTGGCCGACAATACAGTCCAAGATCTTATCAATAACGGAATTCGTAGGCAGCGCGTTAAAGACAGCCGCCCAAGGAGTTTATGTATTATGCGTAGCACGTTCATTGTGCTAGATATTTCACAATCTATGACCTATCAGGATTTTAAGCCACTACGAATAAAATTTGTGGTTGATATGCTAAACAAATTTGTGGATAAATTTTTTCGTACAAATGTTATCGCTCAGATTGGTGTAATAACTACAGCAGACGGTTGGGCTAATTTGCTTTGTAAATTAAGTTTTAATTCTATAAATTTTAAGTCAGAATTAATCGCTTTAGCCGATAGGATTACAAATAAACAGAAAATGTGTGGCAGCACTCCATCACTTCAAAATGCAGCGTTATTAGCCATGCAATACCTACAATATGTACCTGTTCACTCTTGTCGAGATATTATTTTCATCATGGGATCATTAGCCACGATCGATTCTGGTAATATTAACGAAACAATAAGTGAATTAAAATCAAAAAATATTAAATGTTCAGTGATTTCTCTATCTGCAGAAGTGTTTATTCATAAACAAATTGCCAACGAGACTGAAGGACATCATATTGTCGCCTTGAATGAAGACCATTTCTATCAGCAATTAATACGACTGTGTGATCCCGAACTACCGTCAAATCAATGCCCCACTCTTGTACCAATTGCCTTTCCACGTAAACTTCCAATGGAAGAAAGGATGTTATGCATGCAGAGTGATCATTCTTCTTCGCAGTGCAACGCTACTTATATATGCCCCCGTTGTCAATCTGCATACTGTTCGCTACCAACTGTATGTAGCATTTGCTCACTTACACTTGCATCAGGAACAGAATTCATGCGATCAATACATTACTTATATCCACTCAAAAGTTTCGAAGATTACGATTCCAGCAACCTCACGGAAGAAAATAAGACTGGAAGTATGGTAGAACACGGAAAAGTTGTTAAGGAGTCAAAAATTGGCGATGAAGAAATGGATGATCAAATTCTAAATTCGGAAATGGAGCAGAAACAAGTTGAAGATCAATGCGGGGAGAAATCGGAACAAGATAACGAGGATAAATTTATTGATGTCGAAGTGGTAGAACAGACAAAAGTTGTTGAGGAGCCGAAAATTGGCGATGAAGAAATAGATGATCAAATTCTAAATTCGAAAATGGAGCAGGAAAACGTTGAAAATCAATGCGGGGAGAAATCGGAACAAGATAACGAGGAGAAATTTATTGATGTCGAAGTGTTAGAAGAGACAAAAGTTGTAGAGGAGCCGAAAACTGGCGATGAAGAAATGGATGATCAATTTCTAAATTCGGAAATGGAGCAGGAAAAAGTTGAAAATCAATGCGTGGAGAAATCGGAACAAGATAAAGTGGATAAATTTATTGATGTCGAAGTGTTAGAAGAGACAAAAGTTGCTGAGGAGCCGAAAACTGGCGATGAAGAAATAGATGATCAATTTCTAAATTCGAAAATGGAACAGGAAAAAGTTGAAAATCAATGCGGGGAGAAATCGGAACAAGATAACGTGGATAAATTTATTGATGTCGAAGTGGTAGAAGAGACAAAAGTTGTTGAGGAGCCGAAAACTGGCGATGAAGAAATAGATGATCAATTTCTAAATTCGGAAATGGAGCATCAATACATTTATAAGTCGGAACAAGACTATGAGGAGAATAAATTTATTGATGTAGAAACAGTACGAATGATGATGAAAGGATTGAATAGTTCTGCCGACAGTGATGAATTTGTAAGGGATGACATATGCGACGGATGTCTTCAAACTTTTGAAGAAAATACGAATAAAAATCGACTACGTTGTCCAAAATGTAAACAAATATACTGTAGTAGATGTGAAATGCTATTACATACACTTATTTTTTCATGCCCTGGGTGTTGTGAAAACAAAGTCAAAAGAGCTGTGGTGAAAAATACATGTCGTGTTTTAAAAAGGATTATAAAGAAAATTGTACTGCAAGAAGGTGATGAAATAAGGGAAAACCTTTCAAAAGAAAAATCTAATGACTTAATGGAAAGTAATGAGAATGACAGTTCAGACGAGTCACATAATAACTTGTCGGTAGAAACTTTAGAGAAAAGTTTAAACGAAATTATTCAGAAAAAATATAAAATTCATGAAGAAACTTCAAAGCAAACGTTGGAAGAAATTTTGGATAAAATCACACATGATACTTTTAATGAAACCATAGAAAAATATCTACGAAAAGATTTTAATGAAATTGATGAAGAAGCGGCTATTACAGATATTTGCGGAAAAGTTTCGGACACAAATTACGAAAACATTGTGGTGAAAGCTCATGACATAAATACTGAAAATGACAATGAGAAGACCTTGGAGAAGTTACTAACTTTGGATAAGTTAATAGGAAGTTCTACTTGTGAAATTAAGAAAATGATCAGGGAAAATATTTTAAAAGAAATTCGGGGTAGATTGGTGGCAAAACTTTCGGGCAAAATAGCAAGAGAAGCTGCTGAGAAAGCTGTAAATGATTTACCATGTAAATTTCCTGAGGATTTGTCAGATGAAAGTATGGATGGAAATTCAGAAGATGCCCCTGATTTGGCGGTAGAAGAAACACAAAGGAAAATGAAGGACGAAATTGGTGACAACACAATAAGAACTTCAAATAAAACTTCAGAATGTTCTGATGAAAGCATGGAAGAAATGATAATTCCAAAAGAAGCTAGTGATTGCTTTTTAGGGACTACACAGGAGCACAAATTATTTCAAGAATCTTCAAGCGTAATTACAGAAATAACACAGGAAAACTTGCCAGAAGGAAATATAACAAACATTTGGAAGATTCATTTGAATGATTCTACTGTTAAAACAACGGAAAAAACTTTGGATGGCATTTTAGAGGGATTTATTAAGGACACTACAAGAAATATATTAGACAAAATTTTCGACCAAGTTATTGTAGAAAGTAGGAAAGCACAGCTGTATAGATTGTTGGAAGAAACTTACGCTGAAATGGTGAAAATAACTTTGAAGAACAGGTCTGCAGAAACTGCAGAAAAAACAACGATGGAAATTTTAGGAATTTCAGAGGGTGAAAGTATTTTAGAAATTATGGAAAGTACTTTCAAAATGTTCAATAAAGAAATTTGTGATATAATCGTCGTTGAAGAAACTTTAGAACAAATTGTAAATACAATTTCTAAAATGACTATCGAGGAAGATATATGCACTTTGAAAGAAAGATTAGCTAAAACAATTGACGATAATACTACTTTCAGTTACAATGCAGATGAATATTCTGTTGAAATTGCAAATAAACCACCCGAGCTGATAACCTCAAAAGATTCTTCAAACGAAAGTGCTCCAAATATTTTGAGCAAAATGTTGTTGGAAACTTCATTTCAAATTGCTGAAGAAACTCATGAAGAAAAGTCAGAAGAACCTTGCGATATAAGCATGGAAAGCAGTTGTGAAGAATTTCCAAAGGAGGAGCCATAATGGAATAATAGATGACAATTACAAAATTTAAAGAAAATTTTTCTCTTTGAGAAAGAAACACTTGACATGTTTTTCAATGTTTAATTATTTAGATTTAATGATTGTTAGTATCCTAAATATTTAATTAAATTTTTCACTACTTAAAAGTATTTATAATGCCTTAATATTAATTTACCTGAACATAACAATGTAATACTGAATCACTAAGTATGTTATATTAAGCGCCTATATGTGCTTATATGCGCCTGAGTCATGGCTGTATTCACCAATACACAAATTAAACATGTTCTTATTCACATATCCACAATACAATACCATTGAATATACCAACGTTTTGAACACTGTCAAAATTCAGGGCATTTCTATAATGTATGTTTGAAGAATGTACCTTATGTTAACGTATTAGTTTATTCAACGTATAATACTTACGAATTATATCACGAATATCATGCGACAAAATCGTGGTCAATTGTTAAAATTAATGACAATTTTAAGATAATTCATTTCGAAAATTAAAAATTAAAAGTTTTAGTTTTTAACATGCATTATCAGTAAAATTGTTAATCGATAATAGTATTATAAATGTTCATTTATTCCTTTATAGCTTTGTAAATTTATAGAAATAAAGAAAGGAATGAAAATAGTTGAATTAAAAAATATATTTCGTTAACCCTTGCTATTATCGTCTCTGCTGATTACAAAATGTTTTTGTTAAAATGCAAAAGTTAATCAGATCAAAGGCTGAGTTAGTTATATATATTGTCAAAGCTTTTGTCTCATTACGGCTTCGTCAGTGGCTCATTGTATGTTATTTTATCACTCAAACTTTTTTATGTGTTGGGTCGTGGAGACATTGTACGAACCAAACTACTCCAGACATCGCAATCCTGGGCGACAGAGCAGTGTTCACTTTCAGATACCCCAAGGTGTTCGGTCAGTTTTGAGGTGTGATCTCTCCACCGATACCGAGGTCTACCTCGAGGTCTATTTTAGAGACTCCAGCCTCGAAAACACTACTAGGAAGACGATCTCTAGATATTCTTAGAACGTGTCCTGGCCACATCAACTGATATTTTCGATGTGGAGAAGCAGCGAATTTACTCCGAGTGCATTCCGGATGACCGAATACTTCACCTTATCTATAAGACAAAGACCGACCACGTCGTGAAGGAACCACATTTCCGTTGCCTATATCCAAGATCTTATCCTTTCGGTATTAACCCAAAGCTCATTACCATAGGTTAAGATGTGAGGTAAACAAAAAGCTTCACCTGAAGACTCAACTCCGCTTCAAACGACATATCTATGCTAAGAACGCGTTGCTGCGTTAGCTAAACATATCCGCTTCTCAATTTCTATGATTCTCAATATCTCTGGGTTGCTAGGTACCAGGCCAGTCGATTAAGTATAAGCTGGCACCTATTGTCAATTAGCCTACTCGTGGAGCAGTCCAGGATTGTATGTTCGACATTAGTCGATCGACGGCTAAATAATTGGCCGGATTGCATCAGCCGTAGGGTTGCATCATAAACTATCTAAGATCCAGCCGATGATTCTAATCTCGGATTGGACAATGGACGAAAAGGCGAAAGTGAGTAACGGAGTCCTGTTTCCTTACAGTAGCGATGTAGGATCATCAAAGAAGATCGGGAAAGGAAGATTGTTGAACAAACAGAATCAAAACAATGAAAATAATTAGCAACAAATTTCCAAAAATTTAAGTAGAGCGATGAACAATGATCAACTCCACAACTGTACGGAGGAGTTTTAATTGTCGGGTGCAGTGTGATCGGGCAGTTGCTATGTATACACAAAATACTAACTACTCACAAAATTTGTAAAAAATAATATAACATTAAATAAAAATATGTAACGAATAGAAAACAAGAAAAATTACACCGAAAGAAAATTGAGGTATATTTGTGCTGTATAACAAAAATACAGATCATCTACAAAAATATTGTGAAAGATGAACAAAATAACTTGGAAAAATATAAAATATAAATTGTAGAACAATTTATAGATATTTTTTAAATAAGATATCAAAAAAATTTAACTAACTAAAAGTTCCCTTTAAAAGAGATTAATCATAGTCATTAGAGCTATTTATTCATGGAAATAAATGAGTGTTGACTGATCATTTGTAGAGTTATCTTTAGACACTAGAAAAATAAAAATAGAAAATAATAATTAATAATTAAAATAAATAATAGAACACAATTTCAAAAATAGTATCCTATTTTAAATAGTTGATACTGATCCATTATTGATAAATAATTATTGGAGCTGTATCAAAGAAAAGAATAAATTATTTTTGCTATTTCGCTAACTTCTGATAGCATCTTGAAACAATTTAAATGTTTTTTTAAATGTACATGCTTATATAAAAAAGTTCAAAACTATCACCGCCATTTGCTTTGGACATGTGCTGATATTAGCGAACACCAGCTGCTTTCGCTGTTGTTTGAATTTTTGGCATGATTTCGGCAACTTTTGAAGGTACACAAAACGCAATATAAAAGAATGATTCAAAATAGTTTAGAAACAAAACAAAAATAATTAAATAATATTTTCATAATATTCCATAATATTTTAATTTAAAATTAATAATTTGAAAAAATTAGCAAAAATTAAAAAATAATAATTAAAATCATTAGAAAAATTAAATAAAGTATAAAAATTAAAATTAAAAAGATTATTTGAACAAAAGAATCGTTTACAGCATATTTACAAAATATTAAAAGTTACGTCAGGTTTATTATTCGGCATAATAATATTGGAGTTTTTATGAATGTAATAATCTTCAAGAATTTTTCTATTTAAACAATTGGCTTCTTTTGCTCAAACGACAGTATTATTATAGTCAATATTGTGATCAAAATTTAAACTATGGTCTACAATAGCGTAACTTAGGCCCTTTTTGAATGTGCATTTTTGTTGTTTTAATCTAGTCTCTAATGGTTGGCCTGTTTGACCCACATATATTTTATCGCATTCTAAACAAGAAATGTTATAAACAACTCCATCATTATCATGCTTGGGTTTATTTTTCAAAATGTTGTGTAACTTCGGTATCTTACCATTATACAAAACAATATTTGAAGTATTTAATGTTTTATCGTTTGAAAAAAATCTTTTGAAATTAATATTCCACAAATTATTTATAAATGGTAATCCTATGTATTTATTTTCTCTTTCTGGGCCAAAAACAACTAGTTTCTCCGTTTTGGTAATTTTGTAGAAAGGCTTTTTAATGGCCCATGATGGAAAACCGTTTTTATTTAATAGAATTCTAATTATCTTATTATTTGTTTCAAGTTCATTTATATCGGAAACAATCATCTTACTTCGTAAAAACAAAGAATTAGCAGCAGATATTTTCCAAGATGTTTTTACATTGGTATTCCACGAAACAATATTTGAATTATTTGAATTATTTGAATTTTTATAATAAACGTATGTTTTTAAAATATCATTTGATGTTCTACTAACGACGACATCTAAAAATGTTAATCCATCATCTAATTCTAATTCTATTGTCAACTGAAAATTTTTATCAAAACAAATTTTGCTCTTAATATGCCCTGTACATCAATTGTGTTATCACAAATAGCGAACGTATCATCGACATATCTAATCCACATAACAATTCCATCCATCTTAGTGATATTATTTAATAACTTTTAAGGTTTAAGTTAAATAATTTATAGTTGCCGCAAAATACTACAGGATTGTCATGCAAATTAATAATAATTTTAATTATTAATAATAATTTTGACCGTAAAGATACGCTGAATATATATAGAATTAATTAAATTTTAATGTTTTGATTGTAAGTTTGAAAAACCAATCAATTCGAAAAAAGGTTTAATGTATATAGAATATTAGAGAGTGGAAAAATTACAAACTCAATAAATCTAAGAAATAGTGAAAATAAACGAATTTATAGAGAAAGATGTGATATATAGAAAGATAAATCTAGAGCAAACTGAGTACGTGAATTGGATTGAACGAGCAACTTACAATATCAACTATAGATAAATTCAACAATGCATTTCCATTTGTGTAAATAACTTGTTTACGATTAATTACTGAAAATAAATGATTACAATTGTTTAAAGGATACCGATGATTTAAGAAAGTGGCGATTTAAGTTTCGATAAAATAATTAGATGCCACTCGCTTTTCTAGATCAAAAAAGTAAATATAAGAAATCAAAACCTATTTTATACTAAAAACCGAAGTTACATAAAGTCACACGAGGCCTATACAAAGTTTAATGCATTTAAATCTATACTGAACCTCTTTCATTCACTTTGAAATTGTAACACTTTTTTTCAAATTTTGCGAGCTTGTAAAGAATATAACTAGACATAAAACACCCTATCTAAATATTTGATGAAAATCACTATTATAATCACAGTATTTCGTAACAATCAATATTTTATAATAGTAGCTATAGATAATCAGGTAATAATTGTAATTTTCTTCCCATGTAAAAAGTTGACTATAGTTAAGATGAGATGTTTGTCGGTGTTTGGATGATAATGCCGTATATGATAAATGTATCGATTTAAGTTTAGATACAATTTCTAATAGTCGTTGTTCAAATCTAGATCAAATTTAGACAGACTAGAATTTGGTGATCAAGGCTATTTTATGCTGATAACTAAAACGCGTTTAAATATGCATCAGAGCCTATTTTATTTACTAGGCTTCTAAATATTTTATCAAGGCAACATTCATTCAACTAAAAATGTTTTGGAGCAAACTAAAAGATTGACCAATAAAAATATAAATACCAACTATTTTAGTTAGTAGATCATACATTCTATATTCTGTTAACATAGAGAAAGCTTTACGAAACTGATTCACATATATTTGAAGTAGGGGTATATTTGTACGAAAGATATAATAATTATAACTAGTATTTAACTAAAATGCAACCACTGACTAAATATAAATACGTGTTCAAAAATACATGAATCTAAATTGATAATATATGCTATAGATATTCTTTTTTACTGGTTAAATTTGTTTCTTAAATCAACACAATATTATAAATAAATTCGATCTAATTGTAGGAAAGCAAATGATCAGTGAATGCGGTAATAAAAAATAGTTTATTAGAAACGTAGTGCTGGTTCTTCTGCCGACTCCGCAAAACAAGCCGCATGTCCTCGTTGCACCGCTGCGCTTATTCGCTTCATGAGGAAACTAATTTCCCGTTTATCTCCGGTCGACCGAACTAATTTTTTCACGTGAACTGCAAATAAGTCGCTGCGCTGGTCATGGTTTCGATGCTTATCGGAACAAACTTGTACTGCCACTCATCTAAGCCGCTATATTTGGTACGTTTCACAAGTTCAGCATGATCATCAACGGCACTTGCAGAATGTACTGCGTGCGCTATGTGAGTGGCTGCGAGAGTGTTTGGGAATGTAAAGTCCCAAACAAGCACTCGCCCGCCTCCAACGGCAGTAACGAAGCCCTGTCGAGCCACATGCCGTCGTCTCTAGTCAAACCGACAGGTTCAAGTATGGATGGAATTCCTGCGAAGGCTAGGGCCATTCCCACAATTTCATAAACCGCTGAATGGCGTACATTTATGCCTTTTTTTTGCAGTTTAGCGAATGGGCGCTGTTTCTCCGGACCGCTTCTCCGCATATATATCGATGTGGTTGAGCACATTGAACGCCAAGTCTAAGTGCAACGACCGTGGACAATGATTGGTCATCAAGTCGGGTGTCAACGGAAGTTATCGGTAATGCTTCGAGGAAAGTGCCAGACAATTTTGAAGCGGTAGCAATGAATCGAGCACGAGATTCAGGACTAGTTGCTTTGTTGACAAGCTTTTGATGGCACGCATTATAATTGTTCACCGTATATCGTTTTAAATGGTTGGCATTGATGGGATCGTTGCCTGAAATTCAGAGTGCATTGGCCTGTAGCTTTTTCAAAGTATGGGTATGGTAAGAGTGGATAAAGTGACGGGCAGTTTCTTAGCAGTCTCTTGGTTAACTTTTCTTATTAAGCATACGGAGGAGCCGAACTTAGGTATCACAACTTTCAACGCTTGTCGGATGCCGTATGTACCAGCGCATGCCGCACATACCTCTCGTATGTACTGCTGCCTCGACACTGCATCGTACGCCGGTGCCTAACTGAACCTGAATAAGTTGGTCAATAAGCAACTCGATAGCAAGCTGGCTTGTGAGCTTGGCGGCTATGTGACGAATGGTAAATCCCACTGCAATAAGTCGAATGCCACAGTCTTTTTTAGAAGGAGGGTAGTCCGCCTCTACAAAGAATTTTGATATCATTTTCCGGCACCATCCCGCTCAAGATAGTCGAAATCAAGTTCGCCAATGCCTTGGAAATATGAATCACAGTCGCGCCCGAAGAATGCCCCTGAAGGTCTCATAGGTGCATATGACTTAGGCCATCCAAGCCTGCTGCTGAAGACGGCGGGAAGGAAGGTAGTGTTGATGTTAGGGACGCGGCGGCAACAACCATTCTGCACTCGGGTTCTTGATTAAAAGACTGCCTATATGCTGTAAGACGTCGAGTAGGATGTTTCGCCCTCTGTACAGGTGTAGTGATTTCGTCGTTTTGCAGGAATGTAGCGTCACTGCATATCATTGCAAAGGCTGCGAGGACGTTAGTTGCAGTGGCTGTTCGGACGTTTATTACAGCGGCAGTTTGATCGTTTAGTGAGGCTCGATCGCTCAATGGAGCGGCTGGGTGGACGTTAGTTGCAGCGACAGCTCGGTCGTTCACTGCAACGACTGCGAGGTCGTTAATTGCAACGGCAAATTCAATGGTTTATTGCAGCCGCAGTTCGATCGTTTATTGACGCGGCAGCTATATCTTTTATTCATCGTTTTTTTGCAGCGGCAGCTAGATCGTTCACAGCGGCAGCTCGTGTATTTTATTGCAAAAAATGTGCAGCTTTACAACGACGGGCCTATCAAAGGAATGCAAAATAATGCTCAATTATCCAGTAAATACAGGAAAGAAGGTATATATTTTAACTTCTGATTTCACTCTTGAGGGGGAACTTCCCTCGATACCAAAATTAGCTAACTTAGTGGTTATAAAACTACTAGAGCCTCTGAAAAGTCAGAGTTTATATAAAACCTTTCTAAGGTGGTTTGCTAACTAGTTCAAAAAAATAATTATCTTCAACTGTGTAAAATATTATGAGACTGAAATAAAAATATCTCTTGCCACACCAGATCTGTCCAAGATTTATATAAATATTTAAATGGCACGCATTCGAAAATTGCAGCTATTTCGTCCAAACCAATCATGGCTACGTTAAAAATTAACAATATGCCACATTCCTATCCGACGAAGATGTATCGATGCTGGAAGAAGAATTCAATATCTCTTGCGTTCGATTTAAAATCCAAAAAAAATGGATTCCACATCCCGGTGGAGTTCTGCAATACACCGGATAATGTGGCACAAAACCTGTCGATCTTGACTTCAAACCCTTTCATGAGGTTCAATCTGAATTTTTTCCTTAATTGAGACCGACTCCCTAACTTACTCCCACTGTCAACAGTGAGGGTATTGGGCGTCGGGTGGATCCCTACCCCAGAAGTACGGGGTGTGCGGAACTTCTACTATTCATTCTGAAAAATGCGTGGATAAACCACACTGCTCTAACTGCGGAGGGAATACCCCGCGTTATCAAAAAGATGTAAAAATTTTCTGGTTCAGAAAAGGCGGAAAGCGTCCCACTTCGGTTACACTGTCGCAATGGGAAGTACTCAAGAGCATTTTTACTGAATATCCTTCAGGAGAATTCGGGAGGTGATTCCGCCCTTAGGCTTCTATCTGGTAGAGATGCAGATGTTATAGTCTTTCAGGAGACACGGTCTATTCGTCTACCCCTGGACATTACTCGATTTATCCCAAAGCATATCTACATGCACTTCACTCCGTAAATAACCCTCCCCACTTTTATTCATCTCAAGGTATTTTAATCCTAGTTAAATGTTCCTTGAAGTCCTCTGTCATATTGAACTTATCATGTCCTGCCATGTCTTGTTAAGTTATAGTCCTTATCAAAAACGGTAAACGCATCAGCCTAGCCAATATCTACATCTGGCCGGGGCTGATTCACAAGAACCGTGACTTCCTGAATCGTATTTTAGGAAGTGGCTACAACCTGTTACTCGGTGACTTCGACGACATAACTGGTCGTTGGATTAATGCAGCACTCCGCAGAGCTAGTAACGATAATCTTATTCACAAACTACCGACCCCTACCATTCATTGCTCAACAACAAACTCACTCCTCGACATCTTACTGCTACATGGAACGTGGTTGCTAAAACCCATCTGCACTGAGCAGTCGCGCCAACAATTGACCACCTTTCATGACCTAATAAGCTAGCGACTAGAGGAAGATCGTTGCTTAAAAAGAGGTTTCACTGATCCAATTAGCGTTGCCTTATTTCAGGCATCTATCCAACTTTTCCCAAGAATAGGGAATGATAGTTTAAACGAATTTACTTCCCACCTCTCTTCGCAAGCTACAGGGATCCTTTCGACTACCTACAAAGGTCGCATTTACAGTTCCACTCCGACAAAACTCAAGGTCGTAGCTAAAATGGTACACCTTCCCAATCTCTGTTTCCTTAAGGCAGGTTCTCTCGAATGAATACTGGAGTTCTAAATATAGGCTCCAGCTGAGTAGGGACATGACGAATATTGTCGTCTTTATCCCTATCAGGCTTCCTACTGGAAGATATTCAAGATGGAAAAATTTGTCTGCTAGCGTGAGAGGGCATCGGGGTGGATCGGTAGCGGATGTCTTGATAGAGTTTTGGAGGAATTACTAGCCCTGCATAACTATGGAGCCACGCTTTATCACCAACCAATCCCGCCTTGGGGTGATTTCAGGATCATAGATTTATCCGTTGCGGATATTCTTAAGTCATGGAGCACACTTCTGGGCACCTCCACTCTCTTCTAGGATTTACCAGCTTTTGACAGCCGATAACGAAGAAAAGTTTCCGTCACGATGCTGTTAGCCTCACCATCCTATGTAGCCGGCATCAGCATCAATCGTAGAATATTTTTACCTAAGTGAAATTCGGATTTATGTACTAAAGACCTGCGACCCATTTCGATTTAAAATTTCCTCATCTCCATCTAAGAAAAATCGCTTCTGCGTAGAATCAGTGACCATTTAAGTAAGCGTAACTTGAACCAAGAGTTTTAATGGGTTTGTCCAAGGTCGCTAGGTCAATTCAGCAATTAAAGTGCATCAGTTTTGTTAATATAACATTCATCAGCTTGCTTTGGCTGTTTTTGACTTTTCTGCTGCATTTGACCGGATATCCATTACCTTCGTTATCTTCTCTCTCGTGCCCCTCAGGTTGCCTGCGATAATTTTTAACAGGGTGGAGGTATTGATGTATACCTAGCGGTATTGATAAGATGACAACCCTGATGCACGTCAATTCTACCCTATTACAGGTGTGCCTCAAGGATCCTCACTTTCTCCTATCTTATATCTTGCAAGCTCCATTGTTTTATTCAAGGCATTTAAACGCGATCATCAACTTGTGTTATACCCTAATGATACCACGGCCCTGTTTTCAGGACGCACCGTTTCTTTTTAAGATTAAAAGATCAGTTACCCACATCCAATCTTATTTAAAACTGAGAGAAATCGCATGTTGTCGTCTTTTATGGCGCCCCTACCACCAAAAAGAAGCTTAAAAGACTAGCACTCTCTGCATTCTCTCCTATTTTGCATCCTCAACCACTCCGCATATTCACGAGTTGAGTAAAATATCTGGGGTTCACTTATGAATTGGTCGGCTAAAGCTGACCTGGATAGACTTAAACGTATTTTGAATAGAGCTAGATGGGGTCTGAAACCGGCCCAGCATATGTCATTGAATGCGAAAACCTAAGTGCGCCCTTGGGATACTTGAGCTATCTCGGGATTAGTCTTCTTCTCTAGAGGACGTCCCAGAGAGTAAATACTAAGGTTTCTCAAGCTCCTTATCTCGATATTACCGACCATATCTGCCTCGACTAAACTCTTAGGTGATGATAGACCTTGAATGGTTCAGTCGGAAGTCGGCGCCCTAGTGCGGCTGGGGGGGGGCTTAGATTCCTCTGATCCTGATGCCGTGAGTGTTGTAAAAATGGCACAAAAGTTGTCGACAAGAATATTGATATGCGTATTACTTGTTCGCTGGTTTAATATGCTGTTTCATTGTTTTCTTTCTTGTTGTTTTCGTTGTCTTGTTGTTTTCTTGTTCTTTCGTTGCTTTCTTTCGTTGTTTTCTTTCTGCAAAACCGCAGGTGTAGTGTATCTTATACAATGTACATGTGGATTGCAATATATGGGAAACCATATCAAATGTTAAAAACTAGGTTTAGGCAACACATATATAATATACAGTATAATAGTCAAACTATATTTCATAAACATATGAGATTAATAGGACATGATATTAAAAACTGTAAATTATTTATTTTAGAACATATTATCGAAGAAAACATTTCAATATTAAATCAAAAACTATTAGAAAAAGAAGATTTTTGGATTAAAACGCTTAATTCCATGTACCCATTAGGATTGAATGACGTGGTACAAGGAATTGGCAGAAGTAGTATAATACATAATAAACAACTATATTATAATAATCCGGTTAAACGCAAACCAAGAAGTCATGGTGATAAAAGGAATAAGAAAAATATAGTTAAAATATTAAAAAAGATATGTATATAAATGAGCACTTAGAAATATTAAAACAACTTTTAAGAGATAATAATCTAAAAGATCTTTATGTAAATATAAGAAGTTTTTCTAAATGTATCATTTGTTTAATAAATTAAAAATTAATTAACGACTATGATAGGCTAAGTTGTATAATAGACAGTCATTGTAATATAAAATACTACAATCGTACAATAAATTTTAATAATAACAATAGAAAATATACATTAACACTAAACTTCATTAATAAATGTATAGATAACACAAATATAGCCGGACTTTCAAATAATTCTAAAAGTTAAGAAATAATGGGGTCAGATTTAAGTAAATATATTCCTAAAATAAGGTATAAACTCCTACCACCATTAGGACGAAAAATTTGTAATTATAATAAAGAATTAAAATCAATATGTAACGATAATATTAGAAACATAATGGAAACAGAATGCTATTGTAAAAGTCTTAGTTTTGATAAAACAAATTTATTAGTAATTCGTACATTTATGAATATTTGTTCGTTGACAATATTTGCTGTTTAAAACGATGCATTTTATTTGTTCCTGATATATAATAAAATCATGCAACACAAAGAAAACAAATATTATGGGTATTTTGAAATATTAATTTTGAAATTAATATTTATTAATCTTCTTCTTATTCTTCAGCCTTTGTCCCGCTTTGAGGCAGGGTCGGCTATGTGAGATTTAGCCCTCTATTTCGCTCTATTTTCGGCTTGGTCTGGGTGAAGTCCAGCTGCCTTGAGATCTGTGTAAAGGCCATCTAATCATCGGTGCTTGGGTCGACCTCTCGGGCGTTTGCCTATGATCTCATACTTTAAGGCGGTATTTGCAAGGGAATAATTTTCACTCCGCAACACGTGGCCATACCACCGGAGTCTGGCCCCTTGCATTTTATTTACGATAGGGGCGACGCCGTATCTTCGGAGGATGTCCATATTTCTCACGTGGTCATATCGGGTAATTCCGATTATCCACCGCAGCATTTTCGTCTCCATGACCGCAAAGCGTCGTTCCGCTGCCTTGGTAATAGGCAAGCACTCTGTGCCGTACATAGCCACAGGGCGAATGATTGAGCGGTATATCTTTGATTTCAGGTGATCCTTGATGCGACAGTCACATAAAACACCTGTCGTCGCTCGCCATTTTGTCCACGCTGAGCTTATTCGTGCATTGACTTCATAAGTCACGTCGCCGCTTGCCGAGAGTATGGTTCCGAGGTACTTGAACCGGTCCGTTCGTCTCAGGTCAAAGCCAGTAATATTGATGGTGCCACTTTCATGTGGGTCTGTTGTGAGGTATTCGGTCTTGTCTAGATTAAGTCGTAGTCCGTATTGTGCGAGTCGGTTATTCCATACAGTAGTTGATTCCTCCAGGTCCTTTTTGTTGTCCGTCGCCAGCCAGACATTGTCAGCGTAAAGAATGGTATATGGAATCGACTTTTGAATATCACGCGTTATAGCGTTCATAACTGTGTTGAATAATGCCGGTGAGAGAGCACTTCCTTGATGGACCCCCACTGATATTTGAAATGGCTGTGACATTCCAGCTGCGCTTAGAACCCGACTTTCGGTATTCTCGTAGAGCAGCATCACCCATCGGATTAGATGTTCCGGGACTTGATGCTGACGCAGCGCATACCATATTAATTCATGTGGTACACGATCAAAAGCCTTTTCCAAATCTAAGAATACAACGTGGAGCGGCTGATTTTTCTCCAAGTGTTTTCTAGGAGCAGTCGTGATGCGTGGATAGCGTCAGTGGTGCCACAGTTTTTTACGAATCCTGTTTGGTTTACGGTGATATCAACAATGTCACGGATACGCTTATCTAGAATTCGTTCAAATATTTTCATCGTTTGCGAGATCAGTCGAATTGAACGGTGACTTGAGCAGTCCGCTGCGTTCCCCTTCCTTTTCCATTTTGGTATCGTGGTGCTGCTCTGCCAGTCGCTCGGTATCCTATACTCATCAATAATCTTGTTGAAGAAACTGGTTAGCCAGGGGATTGGGTCCCAGCTTTTGGCTTTCCAGAGCTCAGTCGCAATGTCGTCTGGACCTGTGGCTTTGCTAGTCATCATACGCTTTAATGCATCTTTCACCTCGTCCTCACTTATTTGAGGTAATGGACCGGACGTTTCTGCAACTTTTGGGATCGGTAGATGCGGAAACTCTTCATTTGAGATTTCCTCAAAATGATCACGCCATCTATCTCGAACTTTCTGTCGATCAATTATTAGTTTGCCGTCCCTTCCATTAATGCAGTAAAACTTTTCGATGTCCTGCGTGTTTTGATGCCTTCGCTTCACAAGCCGAAATAGGTCTCGTTCACCATCGCGTGTATCGAGTCTTTTGTGCACCTTATCGTAGTGTACAGCTCTGACAATCGCAACGGCCTTTTTGACTTTATCTTGGATAGGTGGTATGCATGCAAGTTTGCCTGTGTCTTGTCGCCGAGATATATATGGAACATTCGTTTCTTATCCTTGACTTTCGATTTCACATCTTCAGTCCAGAGCCACGTATCGCGCTTAATGTATCTTTTACCGGCTTTTGTACGACCAAGTGTCTTATCCACCATGGTATGTACTATATGTGCAGTATTGATCCACGTTTCTTCAACTGTGGTTACTTCGGGAAGCCGTATCCTCGAGATTATCTCTGCTTCCCTATCGCCAAAATTCCACCATTTGGTTCTTGATGGTCCCGTGCGATTTTCCATCACGTTTTGCTGCGGTGGCTTGATTTTCATGACTGCAATTATTGGGCGGTGTTGCGTTGTTAGTGTCTCGTATGGTAAGGCCTTGACATTAGTTACAGTGGACAAGTTTTTACGCCGCACGAGAATATAATCGATTTGGGTTTTAATGTTCGTGCTGTAATATGTTGGGAGCTGCGTGGATCGCTTGATGAACCATGTATTGGTAATAACGAGATCATGCGAGTCAGCAAACTCAATTATTCGTTCTCCATCCTTATTCCGTTGACCATAGCCTTTGCCACCATGGCATAGAAAATCCATCAGCAGTCTGCCCGACATGTCCGTTGAGATCTCCAGCAATTATGATGAGGTCTGCAGGAGAGATTTCCCGTGTGTGAGCGTCTAGCGTTTCCCAGAAGGCATCTTTCTCCATCTCACTGCGTCCAGTCTGTGGTGCATATGCGGAGAAAATGTGAGCTATGCGGTCCGCAGTTGCAATGCTTATTTTAATGAGTCGATCGGTGTAGCGACTGACCTCCATAAGTGAATCACGGAGTCGATCAGAAATTGCAATACCTACTCCGCTGCTAGTTCCCACCGTACCATAGTAGAGAAGCTTGTAGCCACTGTTACCACGTTCCTGCTCCATATTGTACGCTTTAGATCCGTTCCACCGTGTTTGTTGCAGTGCACAAATATCTATTTGTCTTCGTCTCAGCATTGATGCAATCTCCTCAACGTTACCAGTGAGAGTACCCACGTTCAGAGATGCTACACGAATCTTTTCGCCTGACGTCTCCTTATTTCTTTGGACTTGCTTGCATGTGCCCCGACGCCGTCCTTGCGTCAGGAACCCTCGTATATTTTTCGGCCGAGCCGGGACCCGCCCTGCCGCGTCGATTGCGGTGTACGCCCTAGTCCCAGTGCAAACATTGGAAGGCTTTTCTGTCATGATGCGTCGATTTGATTTTGTGACTGGCCTGTCGCAACAGCCTATCGTCAACCACAGTTATAAGCGGTGGGCCTAGCCGGTACTAAACCAATAGGATAACTTGTCCGGCAACAAGTGGCAGATCCTTATTTAATGGCGGGATCGACTCGCCATATCATAGCGTTAAGCCCCCAATTGGATGAATGGATTTTTTATAGACGTAAAGCTGCCACGCTTTACGACGCCATCGCGATAACGCTACTGCTTGCTGTTCGCGACTGCTTATTCGCCAAGCCGAAGCTCGCTTATATCGCAGCTAGCCTGCATATCTGCAGGTCCTTCCCCTATCCGCAAACTGGGGACGCGCGGCGTGGCACAAGCTATGCCGCTCCGCCGAACAATAGAAAATATACATTAACACTAAACTTCATTAATAAATGTATAGATAACACAAATATAGCCGGACTTTCAAATAATTCTAAAAGTTAAGAAATAATAGGGTCAGATTTAAGTAAATATATTCATAAAATAAGGTATAAACTCCTACCACCATTAGGACGTAAAATTTGTAATCATAATAAAGAATTAAGATCAATATGTAATGATAATATTAGAAACATAATGGAAACAGAATGCAATTGTAATAGTCTTAGTTTTGATAAAATAAATAAACATATATGTACTTATAATCTAGAATTAATTAAAAATAGGGAATTAAGGAAAATGCTATCAAAAGGGTATAAATAAGATTAAATAATAACAACGACAAAAATAAAATTTACAATTCGTTATATAATAACTTAAATGATTACTTTAGTAAGGTGATTAATAGTGAAAGCTCGAATATATCTAAGATAAACATTTGGAAATATTATATATTTGATAAAATTAAAAATAAATTGAAAATAACAAACAATTATAAAAGTAAAGATAAAATTAATAAAGATATGTATAAAGAACTTACTAAATCAAAGGATTACTATATAATAACAACTATTGATAAAGCTAGTAATAGCTTTGTCTTCATATGCAAAAAGCTTTATTATGATATAATAATGAAAGAGGCTAATTCTAATGATTTAAATGTTAATCCAACATATAAACGTAGTGAGTTAAAGTTTAGAAACAATTATAACAAGTCACTGTTTTATAATGGATAAAAAGGGTATAAAGGTTGAATCAGATAATAAAACTATACCAATATTATATTGGAATCCAAAATTACATAAAAATCCAATAAAACCTGGGTTCATATGTAGTGCTTTTAAATGTACATTAAAACCACTTTCTGTCTATATGAATAAAATACTTAAAGTAATTAAAGCACATTTTAAAAAATATTGCAAGGTAATCGAAATTAATACTGGTATAAAACACTATTTCAGTATTAATTCTACAAAAGAATTTTTAGAACAGACAAAAGGAATAAATTTTCAAAATATAAATACATACGATTTTAGTACGCTTTATACAAATCTAGATTTAGTAGATATTAAAGAAGCGTTAGTAAAATTAATTAACCTTATATTCGGAAAAAGATATACATATATATGTTATAATAATTATAACGCCTATCTAACAAAAATTAAACCATCAAATAAATATAAATATATGTATAAAATTGAATTAATAGAATCCTTAAATATTTTGATAAATCAAAATTATTTAAAAGTAGGGACATCTATATTTAGACAAGTAAAATGTGTTCCAATGGGTGGTAATAGTAGCCCAATTATAGCTGACTTATTTTTAAGCTTTATAGAATATGAATTTGTTCATAACTGTGTAAAAACTAAATCTAAACAATATAAATATATGAAATATATGTTTCGATACATTGATGATATATGTGTATTTAATTCTAATAATTTTTATTCAATTAGTGAACAAATTTATCCAGAAAGCCTTATTCTTAACAAAACCAATATTAATGATAAAGAAGGTGTATATCTAGATATGAACATTAAATTAACATTAACTAAAACTACTATTAATTTATATTGTAAAGATGACATTTAAATTTACAAGAAACATATTTTTGCATGAGCATTCATGCATACCTTTAATATAAAATATAATACATTAAATAATGAAATTTTAAGAATTGCAAAAATATGTAATGATATTGGCTTTCTTCAAAATCATTTAAATAAATTAATAGATACATATTTTAAACTAGGTTATTATAAAAATAACATCAAGCAGAAAATAGTAAAATATATAAATCAACACAATAATATAAAGAATAAATTTAAACTCTTAAGTGGCAAATTTTTATGGATGGATAATAAATAAAATACTTTGTTTTAGAATAAGATACTAGATAGTTTTATCAGAGGAAATACATCATTAGCATGTATTTGGCCCCGCTGCTATGTTGGGTAGATGAGTTAGGGGCCGAAACCTGATAGCATAGCAGTTCCTCCTGATGACCTCTAATTCTTATTCTGATACAACGTCTGTTATTTATTAATCAATTTATAAAAATGACGTTTATTTTAAATTTAAATTTTTTTATTTTAACTTGATTTAAATTATAAAAAATCTTATAACAATTATTAATTTTATTATTTAATTATTAAATTTTGATTTAGCATTATTATGTGTTGTTTATTTTATAATTATATTAAATACGTAGACTCAGTTAGCTGATTTGATTTATTTATTTTAAGACCTTTATTTATTTTATTTCTTTTTCACAAGTTTTTTTTATGTAAAATATAAATATTATGATAAATGAATCATATTTGAAATTGCAAAATTACATATTTAGACAAGTAAAAGTTGTTCAAATAAGAGACACAAAAGTCGCCCTTATATATTTTTGAACGTTGCTGAATTTGAATTTTACTGAAATGCGTACAAAACAAATTTATGATATAAATGGCAAATATATGTACGTGAAGTGACGATACTTGTTTATATATTTATTCTATTAATTTTTATATAATCGAACAAATTTTCCAGATATTCTATTTTTCAATAAAGCTAATGCTGCTAACAAATGAGTCGTATATTTAAATATAAATACTCAAGTTACATAGATCAATACATTAATTAATTTACATCATAAAGATGCTATTAAAAATAACATTAGAAAGATGCCGAAAAAATATATTTATACATAAAATCTCGTGTATTGCAATTTTTGATTTATTACACAGTGACGATTATATTTAGAAGAATACGTTAATGATAATAAGCTCATTGCCTGTTAGTAATTAGTTACAGAATTACTGTAATTCCAATACTAAGGTCTCATGGGTATAAACACTTGACATGGCATCTCTTTCAGCTAAATGTTTTTATCATAACAAGCCAAAAGCACAAACTTGTTTAAAGCAAAAACTGATTGCAAGCTACTTTACTGAAAGTAAAACAATTTACCACTTTTAACAAGTGCCGAAATTTAAATCAGTTCATTTTGTAAATAAATGTACTTTTACGTAAGCTTCTAACGAACGGTGTTTGGATCTAAGTAAACCACGTATGCATCGCAAAATAAACGGCTACATCAATTGACCGCTGAAGTATGAATATGCACCTTCCATTTAATTTCTTAAAACATCTGTCTGTATTCACCGCCGCTACGATACGTATTGCTAATTCAAACGAGGTAAGACCAGAAAAACGGAAATATAACTAACTTTGTATTTAATTTTTCATTGATGCTGTAGACCATAGAATTCGATATAAAGATTATAATCTTATTCAATATAAAAATATCTTCAGTAAAGTAAGTCTCAATTTGTAATTTTACTTCATTTTTGTAATCTTCATTTGCTAAAATTAAGCTTAGCATGCATTGAAACAATAAATACGATCGAGATTTTAATTTCGAAATTGAAGATAATATTTTAAGATATTTGTAGTTGCGTAAAGTAATAATAATAAGATTTTCTTACTAATACAAAAACAGTGATAAAGGAAGTGATTAAAAAGTCAGTCAAAAACAAAACATCTCTCTTCTCTTTTTCAAGTCTTCATGCCGATATTACGGCCTCAAATCCAGAGGGATCTGAGCCTCCAACCTATCCAACACGCCGCCTTCCGACTGAACCACCCGGGGTCTCTCACCTCCCGAAGAGTCCAGTCGGTGCGGGCTATGCTGGGTAAACGTGAGACGAGGAGCTTAAGAAACCTTAGCCTTTGCTCTGGGGTACGTCCTCTTGAAAAGAAGACTAATCCCGAGATAGCCCAAGTGCCCCAGAGGCGCACTTGGGTAGTTGCGTAAAGTAAAATATTTAGTATCCAACGGTACTATGCATAGTGAATATCCGTTCGCACTCCAAGAGTAATCTGACTATGTTGTAAAATCAAACAGCAAATTATAAAAAAATCTACAGTAAATAAATTTCTTCCATATACGTTTCTATTATAATTAAAAATTAAAACTAGGTGTATTTATTTTACATCTAACGAAAACTTTGACCAATTCCACCTGAGCTTCAGCATTTTCTCAAGAATAATAAAATTTTTCCACTATTCAGCCTTCCATAAACCGGAACCCAATCACTATCTCGGATTTTATAGACATGCTACATTCCTCCCCAACACCACAAGACAGCTCTATTCCGAAACTGTTTTATTTTTATAACATAATCATCATTTGTGGCTAGTTACTAAAATGTAGTAGTAAAAAAATTAATGATTTATTAAAGTAAAAAACACAAAATTCATATATATTTTCGTTTTTTTTTGACTTTTTCGACCCCAGCCAAGTATGGAGCCCCAATCGATTTTCATTTCTTTATTATTTTTTCTTTCTTTTTGCAGGTTTCGATTGAGATTTCTTTGGTTGGATGTCGAGGATAAGAATTTTAAACAAAGATTAAAAATGATAAACTGCTAAAATTCAATTCTAAAAAATAAAAATTCAAAATCGTCATAAAAAACAAAATTTGGATAAAATTGATATTACCAATAAAATAAAAAATATTTTGTAACAAAATATTTTTTTGTCATTTAAACAATGACAAAAATGAAGAAATAATACATTTAATTATACTTTTCTTAATTTCTCTAATTTCTCTGACAAAGCACTTGTAGGCAAGCGCAATATAAAATTAATATATACATCTAATTTTAGAAAAATAATCAAACAAATTTCAAACAAGATAAACAAAAAATTATTCAAAACATTTGATTTTTAAATTGTAAAATAAAACATATTTTTTAATTAATTTATTTTTAATTTCAATTTCATTCATAAAAAATTTATTTATTAAAATTAATAATCGTTTTAAAAAATAGATATCGTTGTTCTGGAGGGCGATTGTTTGAGTATAAGTACAATCCGCTCAATACAAACGCATTGAGCACAATTACACATCTACCCAAACCGGCATTTAATCGTCTCGCTCTTTCAAACATACGTAGCCCTTTTCTAACTAATTTGAAACACCTGGCCATATCTGACCTAGGATGCAAACGTGGTTCGAAAACGGATCCCAGAATGCGCACCCGACGCTTTCGATTCCCTGGAAGAGAATCGAGGAGACGAGTGTGCTTTCCAGGACGCCGAAATCTGTAATGAACAAAATTGCTCTTCGTTGGGTTTAAAGACAAGCCAAACTTCGCTAAGCGATGAGCAACAATGTCCGTTACAAACTTCATTCGCCCTTCAAACCTTGCATCCGACAGAGTATTTCTCTTAAATGCGATCGATATGTCGTCCGCATAAATGATGGCGTGGGTGTTCCTATCCAAAAGACCCTCCAGAACTACGCTCGTCACTATCATATAAATGATAGGAGACAGAGGTGAGCCCTGGGGAAGTTTTTTGTTGAGATGACAGTACTTACCCCCGTCATCATCCAAGTAGAAAGTTCTTGCTTTTAATATACCCACGACACGATGCAACAAATTACTCGGTATACCATCACTGGTTAACGTTGTAACTATTGCATCATGCCCCAAGTTGTCGAAGGCCGTCGACACATCCAGCGAATAGAGGACTGCAGGTCGTCTATCGCTAGTGAGAAAACTCTGCATGGACCTTACTGCCTTAACAGTTCCCCTTCCTCTACGAAACCCGTGAATGTGGTCTCCCAACATATCACGATCTTCGTAGAATCGGGAAAGGATCCTAGCAAGAGCTCTCTCAATATTATTAGATATTGTTATGAGTTTTGTGTCTTTAGCATTCGACACCCATCTTCCCTTCGCAAGGAACACTACTTTTCCGACTGCAATATCACACCAAGATGCTAAAGGTACCCCTAGCATCTTGGCAGCAATATCCGTCCGAACCCTATCGACGATCAATTTGGTCGCAGCAGCACATGCCGAAGACCCGTTAGACGAAGTCTTTGGCACGACTGGCCACGCACTCAAAATGTCCTCGATAGTGATGTCCTCTTGCGAATTGTCGATGGTCGAAAACAAGAGTTCCATACGGATCTTCATCATTTTCCTCTCTGTCCATCCTTCAGCATTGGCTAGGTGTTTCATTTTCATTTCATGAAGTACATTCCTAAAACTCTTGGAGGATATCCACTTAGAAGCCGCTGCCCTCCAAGAACGGAAGGTGGTTCGCCTAATGGTTTGCCTCCATTCCTTTGAAAAATTCTTGTAAGACAGCAACTTTCTAGCGTCTACCCTCTGCTCCAACTCTTGAATATCATTCTTGAGCAGAGCCATTTGAGCGATTCTCTGAGACGAAGGATTCGCATCCGTTCGTAAACCCCAGAGAATACGTTTCAAATGAAGAGCTTTAGGAGTGTACTTGATGTTGGGCGGTCGTTTAGTAGTTAAAAATTTATTTGCATTACTAAAAATTGCATTATTTAAAATTAATAGAGAATTTGATTCTTTTAATTTATTTGTAAAATTTGTCAAAAACGTCTCATCTAAAATATTCAAACAATCGAAAAAATTAAAATTATTATTTATTATAAAATTATTATTGCAAATACTAAAATTTATTATTTCATTAAAAGTATTTTTTAAAATAGTACAAAAAATATTTTTATTATTTAAATTTATCATTACTTCGCTTATTGATCTATTAAAAGCTTGTATACCGGCCCGTGTCGGTTGGAATCTTATCTTGAAAACTAGTTCCTCCTTCCACGACCAATATACAAGCTTATGCCCATCATTAAAAGTATCTGGCAGCAAATTCTGCTGCTATTTAATTTTAAAATTTGTATTTTTGTTTTGCATAGCAAAATTTAACGTGAAGCAATATCCATTGCGACGACGGATAAATGTCCCTTGCGGGGGACATATGACCTCCCATGCTGGAGCGATCATGCTGCCCACCTGAGACCCACCGTCGTCGTTGAAATCTCCAATTAAAAATTGACCACCCAATTTGAAGATCTTCAACAGCATTGATTGAATCTCTCTCCTCCCCTTTTTTATAATGCAGTGCTACAGATTAAGAGAGCACTTATAAGCAAAACGAGAAAGAATTCAAGAGATTCATTTGTCTACGTTTGAGTGGTAAAACATTTCTTTTATGACAATTTTCAATAAAAGTTTCAGCACTTTAGGGGATTCCACCACACTATCAACATCATTTCACAACTCATAATACTCAGTATTGTACTAATGATGGTGATGAAGCCTGCTTAGAAATACAATAAATATGATAAAATTTTCAATACTACCTTGTTTGTTCCACGTAATTATTATGAATTTCATTTTCTAAATAGTTTAACTTCTTATTTATCTTGTTCTTGTTTAGCAAACAATTCAGCACTGTTATAATTAATTTTAATCATTAAAAATCAAGAAGTTTGCGCCTATGTCTGATGATAATAATAAAAAATGTTTGGATAGAAATGAACTTGCAAATCAGATCGTCACAGAATTTCCGAAATTTGGACTCAGTCAAATAAACACCCTATTAGAATGGCAAGGTAATTTACCACCTTATTGTAAGTTATGCCATGTTCGTTTCACTGGTCCAGAAAATGCTCTCGTGCACTTTAATCACGATCTTTGCATTTCTCATTTTTCACGATTACTCTACATAAAGCGTAAATATCTCGGCGAGATTGGCATTGGTTGTAACATTTGTTGTTGTGAGGTTAATACGATAGAGGTATTGAAGATTCATCAGAACAGCCCGAAGCATAGAAAGAAAATCGAAGCACGTGAATATATTCTTGAAATGGACAAAATGTATAGTCGAATAAAGGAATCGCTTCTCATCTGTGATTTTAATATGAAACTAAATCTGAAAGGTAACACCAGCAGCAAAGAAAATGAATTTGAAGCGAATAATATTAAAACAGGAAGATACTGTAACGTCGTTACAACAGAAGTAGATCCGAAGGCGTTGAATCCTTTGAACGGAAAAGGATTATCGTTATCAAGGATAAATAACAAAAGTAGTCAGAATCGTACCAAGTCTAGACGGCACTATAAGCTAACTGAAGAAGAGAGGGGACAACAAATAAATGGAAAAATAACAGATAGTAATGGTGGTGGCTCAAATGGAAATACAGATGGCCTTGATTTTTCTCAAAATATAGCCAAATATACTGAGTCAGGGAGTGCTATTGTTAAAGTGAATACAACAAGGAGAGCTAAGGGCAGCAGCACACGACGATCAACAAAATCTAGAAAAAATAAAAAGCTAGATGATGGAAAGACTTTTGAAAATGATTGTAACACTAGTCGAATCTATAGCGACAACAGGAATAACATAGCCAGGGCAATTGAGGCTAACTAAAAAAAACACTGCGATCGTGCTATTTTTCATGGGTTATTTTAAAGGAAGATTTGATTTATATTGTAAAACGTATGATGGGTCAATCGATTTATGTAAACGTATGCAAACAACTTTCTAAATTTTAAAATAAAATATTTCTCAAGCACACATAAGCATGCCGATTTTTTCTTTTACAAACAACAACAGAAATACGTTCATTGAGCTTCTAGTTTGATTGATTTAAGATATTATAAAGTATACTGCTTAAATGCAAATAAGGCTTTTGAACGCTAAAAATTTATATTTTCCTAAGTTAGATACCAGATAGTTGATATCGTCGTTATATCAGACAAAATAATTTTTTAAAATGAAATTTAAAAAAATTGGTCAAAAAAATTAAAAATATAATAAATTTAAAGTTTCCTTTATTTATAATCTAATTATTAAATTATATATTTTATTAAAATAAAGATATCATTTTGAATGTAGCTTCGTTATCGCTCACGTATACATAGCAATGCTTATTTAAACAATAATCAATTTATTAGTTATTATCAACAATAGTCGATTAATCAGGATCAGATATAAGGAAAAATATATCTGATTTTATAAATAAGTACATTAGATATAAGTAAATAATGGTAAATATATAATTCTAAAAGTAAATAAATAATATGATCAGATATAAGTAAATATATTTCAAAACTAAGCTGTTACCACTATTAGAATGAAAAAAGTGTAATTATAATAAAGAATTGAAATTAATATGTAACGATGATATTAGATACTATATAGAAACAGAATGCAATTGCAAAAGTCTTAATTTTGACAAAATAAATAAACATATATGTACTCAAAATCTAAAATTAATTGAAAATAAGGAATTAAGGAAAATGCTATCAAAAGGGTATAAATATAGATTAAATAATAACAACGACAAAAATAAAATTTACAATTCGATATATAATAACTTAAATGATTACTTTAGTGAGCTGATTAATAGTGAAAGCTTAAATATATCAAATATAAACATTTGGAAAACTTATATATTAGAAAAAATTAGAGAGACAATGAGAATAACAAACAATTATAAAAGGAAAGATAAAATTAATAAAGATATGTATAAAGAACTTACTAAATTAAAGGATAACTATATAATAACAACTATTGATAAAGCTAGTAATAACTTTGTCTTCACATGCAAAAAGCTTTATTATGATATACTGATTAAAGAGGTTAATTCTAATGATTTAAATGTTAATCCAACATATAAACGTAGTGAGTTAAGTTTAGAAACAATTATAACAAGTCACTGTTTTATAATTGATAAAAAGGGTATAAAGGTTGAATCAGATAATAAAACTATACCAATATTATATTGGAATCCAAAATTACATAAAAATCCAATAAAACCTGGGTTCATATGTAGTGCTTTTAAATGTACATTAAAACCACTTTCTGTCTATATGAATAAAATACTTAAAGTAATTAAAGCACATTTTAAAAAATATTGCAAGGTAATCGAAATTAATACTGGTATAAAACACTATTTAGTATTAATTCTACAAAAGAATTTTTAGAACAGACAAAAGGAATAAATTTTCAAAATATAAATACATACGATTTTAGTACGCTTTATACAAATCTAGATTTAGTAGATATTAAAGAAGCGTTAGTAAAATTAATTAACCTTATATTCGGAAAAATATATACATATATATGTTATAATAATTATAACGCCTATCTAACAAAAATTAAACCATCAAATAAATATAAATATATGGATAAAATTGAATTAATAGAATCCTTAAATATTTTGATAAATCAAAATTATTTAAAAGTAGGGACATCTATATTTAGACAAGTAAAAGGTGTTCCAATGGGTGGTAATAGTAGCCCAATTATAGCTGACTTGTTTTTAAGCTTTATAGAATATGAATTTGTTCATAACTGTGTAAAAACTAAATCTAAACAATATAAATATATGAAATATATGTTTCGATACATTGATGATATATGTGTATTTAATTCTAATAATTTTTATTCAATTAGTGAGCACATTTATCCAGAAAGCCTTATTCTTAACAAAACCAATATTAATGATAAAGAAGGTGTATATCTAGATATTAACATTAAATTAACATTAACTAAAACTATTATTAATTTATATTGTAAAGATGACATATTTAAATTTACAAGAAACATATTTTTGCATGAGCATTCATGCATACCATATAATATAAAATATAATACATTAAATAATGAAATTTTAAGAATTGCAACAATATGTAATGATATTGGCTTTCTTCAAAATCATTTAAATAATTTAATAGATACATATTTTAAACTAGGTTATTATAAAAATAACATCAAGCAGAAAATAGTAAAATATATAAATCAACACAATAATATAAAGAATAAATTTAAACTCTTAAGTGGCAAATTTTTATGGATGGATAATAAATAATATACTTTGTATTAGAATAAGATACTAGATAGTTATTTCAGAGGAAATACATCATTAGCATGTATTTGGCCCCGCTGCTATGTTGGGTAGATGAGTTAGGGGCCGAAACCTGATAGCATAGCAGTTCCTCCTGATGACCTCTAATTCTTATTCTGATACAACGTCTGTTATTTATTAGTCAATTCATAAAAATGACGTTTATTTTAAATTTCAATTTTTTATTTTAACTTGATTTAAATTATAGAAAATCTTATAACAATTATTAATTTTATTATTTAATTATTAAATTTTGATTTAGCATTATTATGTGTTGTTTATTTTATAATTATATTAAATACGTAGACTCAGTTAGCTGATTTGATCATTTAGCTGACCAAATCAGCTATATTGGTCGACATATATTGGTCGTAACAAACATGGATTGAAAAAATGCATTGAACACCATATAACATTGAATAGGAGCTATATCATACCATTTACTTCTTTTAGATCACAAGTTAATTAAAATATAATGTTAGTAGCTATTGCATATCATAAGTTTAATTTTGATAAAGCTTTCTCCATTTATTAATTATCATGTGTTATACAGAAGGCCCTTTTTAACAAAAATAGGATTATAATTTGATGATTTCAATTAAAAATATCATATCAATTTTAATCATTAATTAATATTTCTTTATATATAGATTCATAGAGAAATAATGTTACATCTGCTTATTATTATGCCTAAATAAGAAGAATTTAATTTGTTCTTTCAATAGCAATATAATTATTTTCTATTTTGATGTTTCGATGCAGTTTCGATGCAATTAATTTTAAAGCTAATTTGTGCGATTATAACATTATAACATAAGGAGTGTTTACATTTTTTGTGAAACTTTCTGGTAACTATCATATTACCTTACGACATTCAGTGAATCAATTCCAAATAATATTTTACTTTGGACAGGTAAACTTTAGAAAATATTCATTTTATATGAATATGCTATTAGTAAACGTATCAAAATATATTTTTGTATATTACTTATCATTTAAAAATACTAATAATATACAAAACAGTTATTTGATCTAATTATTGTATCAGAATGTATTTTATTTTCTTCAGGGTAAATTTTAAAAGCATTTTAAAGAAGCAATACACTGGAAAAATGCTTGCAATTTTTAATGTACGACTAATTTGATTAATAAATTATCAACATAATTGTTTATAATTCATTAAATTAATAAATTACAGTAAAGCAATCTGATGTTAGATGGCTTTAGTGAGTGTAAAAATACACATGAAACAAACAATATATTTGAATGTCTTGATTTACTAGCGTGATTTAAGTTTGTCCCGGGCTCTGGATCGGTCATAAGACAACCAATTCAGCATGGTGACATTTAATTTAGATGTATCAACATGAATTTAATAATAATAAAGATTTTATAAATAATAAAGAATAAATAACAGATAACAAGGGTCAACAGTTTAAGATAAGACTGACAATGAAATCTTAATTATTCTTCTGGATCCTCTTAGTCTTCACACCATTATTCAGGCCTCAAATCCATGGGGATCTAAGCCCCAACCGATCCAACACGCCGCCTTCCGACTGAACCACCCGGGGTCTTTCACCCCCCCCCGAAGAATCCAATCGGTGCGGACTATGCTGGGTAAACGAGAGACGAGGAGCTTCAGGAACCTTAGTCTTTGCTCTGGGGGACATCCTTTTGAAAAGAAGACTTATCCCGTATAGCCCAGGTGCCCCCAAAGGCGCACCTGGGTTTTCCCTTTCAACGACAAATGTTGGCCCGTTTCAGAGCCCACCTAGCTTTCTTCAGGATACGCGTTTAAGTCTATCCAGGTCGGCTTTCGCCGACCAGTTCACCGAAACGGTGAACCCTAGGTATTTTACTCGACTTGTGAAGGTAAGGAGTGGTTCAGAGGCAAATATGGATGAGAGCGCAAATAGTGCTAGTCTCTTAAGTTTTTTCTTCATCGCAAAGGAGTCATGAAAAACTACCACCTGCGATTTTGCGGAGTTTAAAATAAGATTTGATTGGGGTAGCTGGTCTTTTAATCTTGAAAAGAAACGGCTGATGTCGGAGACTACATCTTTACACCCGCGTCCAGTGAACAGGGCTGTGGTGTCATCAGCGTACACCACTAGACGTTGTTCACGTTTAAATATTTTAAATAGAATAATTGAGGCAGCAAGATATAAGATTGGAGAAAGTGGTGAACCTTGAGGCACACCCGTAATAGGGTAGAACTGACGCGCATCAGGGTCGTCTTCATAATAAAATCGCTTGGTGTACAACAGTATCTCCACCCTATTAACAATTCTCGCAGGCAACCCGAGAGACCTGAGAGAAGAGATAACAAATAGAATGGAGATGCGGTCAAATGCAGCGGAAAAATCAAGGAAAACAGACACAGCTAGCTGATGACTGTTCTCCTGACAAAGCTGATGCACTTCACTAACTGCTGAATAGACCGAGCGACTTTTGACCAACTCATGGAAACCAGGTGTGATTAAGTTTCGCCTAATCGAATGATCGCGGATTCTACGTGCAAGCGCTTTTTCGTAGATCGATACGAGGGAATTTTGAATCGAAATGGGCCGCAGATCTTTAGGACAAGAGACCGGATACTTTTTTGGAATAAAAATTCTCTTGCTAATGTTGATGCCGGCCACATCGGATGGGGTGGCTAATAGCATTGTGACGGCCACCTCCCTTCTTTGATCGGCTGTCAATAGCTGACAGACACGAGAAGAGAGTGGAGCGACGGATTTGAAGGTGCCCGGAAGAGGCCCCCAGGCGTTGAGAATATCTGTGACAGATAAGTTTCTACCTCTGAAGTCTCCCCAGGGCAGGATTGGTTGCAAGGTTTGTCGGAGTGGGATTGTATAAGTGACCTTTATAGGTAGTCGATAAAATCGCGGTAGCTTGCGAAGAGAGGTAGGAATTAAATTTGGTTAAACTCTCATTACCAATTCGGGGGAAGCGTTGGATAGCTGCCTGGAAGAAAGCCACTCTGATCGGGTCAAAGTGGAATCTTCTACGAAGCAGCGTATCCTCTTCTAACCGCCAGCGAATTAGATCATGAGAGGTGGACAGATGTTGTCGCGACTGCTCCGTACAGAAGGGTTTTAGCAACCACTTCTCATGGAGCAGTAATAAGTCGAGGAGTGAATTCGTTGATATGCAATGAAAAGTGGGTGACGGTGGTTTATGAATAAGATAACCATTCCTGGCTCTGCGGGGTGCAGCATTAATCCAACGACCAGTTCTGTCGTTGAAGTCACCTAGTACCATGTCGTAGCCGCTATCAATAATACCATCCAGTAGGGTATGATTCTTGTGAATCTCCCCTGAACGGTTTATTACATTGGCTAGACTGAGGCGTTTACCGTTCTTAACGAGTGAAACTACCAAACAAGACAAGGCTGGACAAGAGTAATTTATCAGGAGGGAGGACCTTAAAGAGCACTTAACTAAGGTCAAGAGTCCTTGAGATGAAGATGAGTGAGGTGGGGTTATGTACGGAGTATAGTGGGAACAAATTTGCTTTGGGATGAATCGAGTAATGTCCTGGGAGAGATGGATAGACCGCGTCTCCTGAAGGACTATAACATCTGCGTCTCTACCAGATAAAAGTCTAAGGGCAGAAGCACCTCCCGAATTCCACTGAATGATATTCAGTGAAAAAGGCTCGGGTTTACTCACCATTGTGTCAGACAAGTTGGACGGGGGCAGCCAACCTAGACAGAGCTAGGTGCAGGAGGGTTGCCCCTCCCGCCACTAGCCCAATCCAGGGTCAGAGCCCCCTGGGCAATATCATCATTTCCCAACGAGGTGGCAACTTTATCATGCAGCAATTTCCCCATCTTAAGGGGAGGAACCGTTCGTGTTGAGGCACAACGTTTTTTTATTTAGGCCTCACCATAGCTGGCTCCAACGGCACTGAGGCTGAACCAAGGAAAGCCGTCAGAAGGGGGGCCATCATTCTCTTTATCTGTGCCAAAATAACTTTCTTATTATTGCCAATTAGAGATAATATGTCCGAGTTTGACATTCTGTCTGCCGGCGCAGAAACGGATGCGTAGTCTTTTGAAGTAGGGGTCGACTTGGCAGAGAATCTTCTTTGATAGTCTTTGAAGATTCGGCAGCGTCGCGACCACGCGGGGTGGTCTCCCCCGCAATTGATACAGGCAGGAGGGGTCACACACCTCCCCCTTAGACATATTATCGCATGAAGTAAGTCCACAAAGTGCCCCCAGCTGTGGCATAGGTTGCAATGTTAATAAGTAAACGAGTCTTGATCAACCAGGGTAAACCTTAAGTTATACCCCAGAAAGGGGTTAATTGCGGCCTCGGATAACAACAAAGCATTGTCTAAATCTGCCGTACAAAAGGCAATCAGGAGTACATCTCCTCTCTTCGACTTAAGCCCTCTTATTGATTCCAATTTATAGGTCTTCTGAAGGAGGTCAAAATCTTCTTCTTTGAGGCGAGGAGGGTAGTTCGTAATTTTGAGGGTCGCCTAAATAGGCTTTAACAATAACGTTCCTATGTGGAATAGGCTCTTCTTGAAAAACTGTTCGTAGGCTTCCAGCAGAGCAGGGGAAGCAAATGAAACTTTGACAGTGTTTACATACGTTCTCACAGAATTAAAGACTATTCTATCGGGGTAGTCTTTAACGAAGGTACGGAGAAAGACAGTAAATAATCTGTGCCTTTCGATATGTTTTGTAGCTGAGATAAACGCTAAATTATTAAGTTTTGGAATAAGGGAAAGTTCCCCCGAGTCAGATGCTGAGTTAGAAACAAATTTACTAACCATAGGATTGTTGATTGTCATTGTAGAAGTAGAAAGTATATCTTTTTCGAGAGATTCCGTTCCAAAATCGAAGATTTCTGAAGCATTTTTGCAGGAGCTTTAATGCTCCGACGCACACAAAACGTTGTTACTTGTACACATTTTTCAGGCCAACATGAATTTAGTAAGTAAGTAAGTAAGGGTTTTATTAATAACTATATAACTGATAAAAACTTAAGAAACAAAAACATGCAAAAGACAACTTAAAATAGAAACTGTTCACGACGTGTATTTTGGAATCTTCAACTTATATTCACGGCCTCAGGTCCAGAGGGATCTGAGCCCCTCGGCCACACCAGCGCGCCGCCCTCTGACTGAACCATTCGGGGTCTCTCACACACCTAAGAGTCCAGTCAAGGCGGACTATGGTTGGTAATCTCGAGATGAGGAGCTTGAGAAACCTTAGTCTTTGTTCTGGGGGACGTCCTCGTGAGAAGAAGACTAATCCCGAGATAGCCCAAGTACCCCAGAGGCGCACTTGGGTTATCCCATTCAATGACAGATGCTGGGCCCGTTTCAGAGCCCACCTAGCTTTCTTCAGGATACGTTTAAGTCTATCCAGGTCAGCTTTCGCCGACCAATTCACCGTAACGGTGAACCCCAGATATTTTACTCGACTCGTGAAGATGGGGAGTGGTTGATGCTGCAAAATGGAGGAGAGTGTAGAGAGTGCTAGTCTCTTAAGTTTCTTTTTGGTGGCAGGAACGCCATTAAAGACAAACACCTGTGATTTAGAGGAGTTTAAAATAAGATTGGATGGGGGCAACTGATCTTTTAATCTTAAAAAGAAACGGCTGATGTCAGAGATTACATCTTTGCACCTGCGTCCAGAGAACAAGGCTGTGGTATCATCAGCATATACCACTAGATGTTGATCACGTTTAAAATTCTTGAATAATACAATGGATGCAGCAAGATATAAGATAGGAGAAAGTGGGGATCCTTGAGGTACACCTGTAATAGGGTAGAACTGACGCGCATCAGGGTCGTCTTCATAGTAGAACCGCTTGGTGTACAACAATATCTCCACCCTGTTAACAATTCTCGCAGGCAACCCAAGGGACCTGAGAGAGGAGATAACGAAGGGAATGGAGATCCGGTCAAATGCAGCTGAAAAATCAAGAAAAACAGCCACAGCAAGCTGATGACTATTATCCTGACAAAACTGATGCACTTCACCAATTGCTGAATGGACCGAGCGCCCTTTGACAAACCCATGAAAACTCGGTGGGATCAAATTACGCCTACATAAATGAACGCGGATTCTACGCGCAAGCGCTTTCTCGTAGATGGATATGAGGGCGTTTTGAATCGAGATGGGCCGCAGATCTTTAGGACAAGTGATTAATCTCTTTTTAGGTAAAAAAAACTCGACGGCTGATGTTGATTTCCGCTATGTCAGACGGGGAGGCTAATAGCATTGTGATGGCGACCTCCTTTCTCTGACTGTATGTCAAAAGCTGACAGACACGAGTGGTGAGTGGCGCGTGGGATTTGGAGGTGCCCGGGAGTGGTCCCCAGGAGTTAAGGATATCTGTAACAGACAAGTCCCTACTCCTGAAGTCACACCAAGGCGGGATTGGTTGGGGAGAATGAGTGGCTCCATAATTGTGTAAGGAAAGTGACTCCTCTAAAACTTTGTCAAGGCCTATGCTACCAATCCAAACCAAGGCTCTATCCTTCCAGCAAACAAATTTCTCCTTCTTGAATATCTTCCAGAAGGAAGCCTGAGAAGGGTTTTGGTGAGCAATGCTTGCCCTATCCCTGCTCAGCTGGAGCCTATATCTAGAGCTCCAATATTCATTCGAGAGGATATGTCTGGCGGAAACAGAGAGATTGGGAAGGTGCAACATTTTAGCTAGGACCTTGAGCTTTGTTGGAGTAGGATTGTATATTCGACCTTTGTAGGTAGTCGAAAGGATCGCGGTAGCTTGCGATGAGAGGTAGGAATTAAATTCGGTCAAACTCTCAATTCCAATTCTGGGGAAGAGTTGGATAGCTGCCTGAAAGAAGGCCACTCTAATAGGATCAAAGTGAAACCTTCTTCTAAGCAACGTATCGTCCTCTAGCCGCCAGCGAATTAGGTCATGAGAGGTGGTCTGTTGTTGACGCGACTGCTCGGTGCAAATGGGTTTCAACAACCACATCTTATGTAGCAGTAATATGTCGAGGAGAGAATTTGTTGTAGAGCAATGAAAGGTTGGGGAAGGTGGTTTATGAATAAGATAGTCGATCCTTGCTCTGCGGAGTGCTGCATTAATCCAACGACCAGTTCTGTCGTTGAAGTCACCAAGTAACATGTCATAACCGCTCCCCAATATTTGATCCAGGAGGTCACGGTTTTTGTGAATTTCTCCTGGCCGAATATAGACATTGGCTATGCTTATACGCTTACCGTTCTTACAAAGTGATATAGCTAAACAAGATAGGGCTGGACAAGAGTAGTTTAATAGGAGGGATGATCTTAAGGAGCTTTTTACTAGGGTTAAAAGACCTTGTGATGAAGAGGAGTGAGGGGGGTTATGTAAGGAGTAAAGTGGGTGTATATGTGCATAGGGATAAATCGAGTAATATCCTGGGGAGACGGTTAGACCGCGTCTCCTGAAGGACTATAACATCGGCATCTCTACCAGATAGAAGGCTAAGGGCGGAAGCACCTCCCGAATTCCACTGAAGGATATTCAGTGAAAAAGGTCCTTGATTACTTCCCATTGCGTAAGTGTTACCGAAGTGGGACGCCCTCCACCTAGTCGCAACTAGAGGCGGAAAAGTCGCCTTTACCGCTTCCCGTCACGACAAATGGAGTCGCTTGCCCACGGGCGATATCTTCATTTCCCTCGTTAGCCATAGCCCAAATCGAATCCTTCCGAGCAAGCTTCAGAGCGGCTATGCTTAGCGCTGACCCGTTTCGTTTCTTAGATTTTGGTGGCTTCTTAATATTGTTGGTCTTCCCAGAAGGAGGAGAACGGAAGGATTCCGCTAATTGACCCACCAATTTTTGGACCAATTTTTCAAGTTGAATCATTGATGCCTGATGCTACATTTCAATAAGTTTAAGAATTTCTGTGTCCGGCATCCTGTCGTCATTCTTGTTAGACGATACAGCTTCCACGAAGCTAGTCGGTTTTGCTGTTACACCCCTGTGTCTCTTTTGGTACGCCTTAAAGATTTTACATTTTTTTGACCATGCGGGGTGCTCACCACCGCAGTTTGCGCAAAATGGCTTACTTTCGCACTTCTCAGGATGTATAGCAGTTGTACCACACACGCCGCACTTATGTGGTAAAGAACATCCAGTGGACCAATGCCCCCACTGATGACAATTGTTGCAGTGAGGGTACGTTAGTGAGTCGGTTTCGATTATTGAAAATCTCAAATTATACCCCATAAAAGGATTGCATGTTGAAATCGATAGTTTTAGAGCTTCATCAACCGGGGCATTGCAGAACGCAACGGGAATGGGGAAGCCTTTAATCCCTTTTATAAAGCGCACGTTAGAGATTTTGTAATCAGTTTCTAGGGCTGATATATCTTCTTCTGAAATGTATGTGGGCATATTATTTATCTTGCCAGGATTGGTTTGGAAGCAATTATGCCTTGTTCCGAATGCTGTTTTTTAAAGTAGTCTACGTACGACATTGCGAGATCAGGAGTGCAGAATGAGATTTTAATCTCAGATTCATAATATTTAATCGCATTGAACAATATCCTTTTTTAAATCGATGAGCAAAGCCTCTTATAAAAACATTGAACATGTTCTGCCTTTCCAGAGGCACCAAAAGTCTGATAATCACCAGGTTGGATAATTTTGGTACCGGGGGAAGTTCACCCTCCGGAATATATTCAAGAGAACCTAAATCTCCACTTACCTCGTTTATTGCATTGGCAGGAAAATTAGTTTTCATTGAGTTCTTTGAACGCTCCGACATGCTAAATTTACTCATTTTTTGACATGAATTTCTATTTTTTTTTAAGAATAATAACTTTATTGAAAAAGAAAAGTAAATTTTACAGAAATTAGGTTCCCGTCGCGCATTCGCAGACATAGTGAAGAAGACATAATTAGACTTCGAGCACAGCGCAAAACTCGCTGTGGTGGGTAGTCATAAGATTAATAGGTTTGGAACAGCTGGAACGTGGCGAGCGTAAGCATGCGGAAACTGATCGTGCGATTTCAAAACTGATGTCTCGTTTCATCTTTATGGCTAGATCAGGATAAGAACGCGTTGACCGATGCGTCAGTTTTGAAGCCGTGGTTTTGATTAATCTTTCCGCTTCAATGCCCATTCCTCCCGAAGTGGAGAAAATAAGAGGTATGAAAGACCCTCGTTCAACTAGCGCAATCCGTTCACTGTATTTGGCTTTCTTGCGACTCTCGTTGTATTCGAAAACAGACTCAGGCTTCCTTGATATGTTCGATTGAGCAGGTGCAGCAAATACATTAACATCAAAAAATGTTCGCTCAAATCGACTACCGTGTAGCCCGGAACAAACTATGTCAAGACGCGCGCTTGGATCACGGGTTGTTGTTGTTCGTTCGAAATTAATATTTTCAGGAACCTCGGTTAGCTGAGGTTCGCAAGCTACGCCGTGAGATATGCGGCTAAGATAGTGTGAGATGATGTCGCGGACTGCATTATGCCGGATCGAAGGCAAAGCACCTCGTCTACATGATAAAGAATGAGCCACACTGACTCGAGTGCCGAAAATGCAGTTGCTAACTCCAATCTTAGGATCAGTATGTCCATACCTTGCGTTCAAAGCATCCCTGAATTCGTTCGAAGAAAGATGAAAATTTTCACGCTTGAGCAGAAGCGCACTTAACCACGAAGAAGCTCCACTGCGAGCAGCATTCGCGATCAGATTACTGGTTTCGGGTATCGCTAAGATCGGAATTTTAGAGAGGCGTTCTTGGTGAGATAGTGATCGTAGTGTCTTGATTTCGCTAAGCATAGTTTTCTGCCTCTCTCTTAGGCTATCGCCACCTGAACCAGAATTATAGGTTGAAATTAGCATGTTTGAGGATTTGCGTTCAAGTGTGGCTATGGTTGCAGGGTTCGCGATACCAATACCTCCAAATTTTAAAGGAGAGCACAATATTGACTTCCAGTCTTCATCGAGGTACCAGGACACGAAGTTTGGGAGAAGCTGTGTGATTAAAGTGTGTGACAGATCCGACCATATAGTGGCTGAGCAGTCGCAGGTGCGCATTATGTGTGTCCACTTAAATTGGACGGAGTTGATTAATCCTGCAAAAGCGACATGCGGATCTACCTTGGCAACATAATCGAGACGTTGCAGCATTGTGGTCCATGTAGACAGAAGTTTTGCGGTTGCTGCATTTACAAAATCGTTGGACCCGACTGGACTGCCGAGAATGATGATTCCATCGGTGGAAGTTTTTATTTCGGGGTCGGGGAGGTTCGATTGATCAATATGAAGGTGTGATAGGAGGTGAGACTTACGTGTGTTTACGAAATAGCCATACTTTGGTCCATCGGTATGAAGCACTTCCCATACCTGTTTCAAAACGTCAGTGGTCCCAATAAAGTTGGCGTCATCTGCATACCATTTTTGGAAACGCTGGGCCCGTTTTAAAGCCCACCTAGCTTTCACATGAATTTCTATAATAATAAGACTTTATTAATAAAAATACATAAATGGAAGTGTCGTTTAACAAGAAGTCCGTTAGAAAAAAAATAAACAGTCAGTCAACAGAAAAAATAGGTCAACAATTTCTTTGTCTTCTTCCTATTAAGGCCTCAAATCAATGGGGATCTGAGCCCACCAACCAATCCAGCACGCCGCTTTCCGATTGAACCACCCGGGGTCTTTCACCTCCCGAAGAATCCAATCGGTGCGGACGATGTTGGGTAAACGAGAGACGAGGAGCTTAAGAAACCTTAGCCTTTGCTCTGGGGGACGTCCTCTTGAGAAGAAGACTAATCCCGAGATAGCCCAGGTACCCCAAAGGCGCACCTGGGTTTTCCCATTCAACGACAGATGCTGGGCCCGTTTCAGAGCCCACCTAGCTTTCTTCAGGATACGTTTGAGTCTATCCAGGTCGGCTTTCGCCGACCAGTTCACCGAAACGGTGAACCCCAGGTATTTTACTCGACTTGTGAAGACAGGGAGTGGTTCGGATGCAAATGTGGAGGAGAGCGTAGAGAGTGCTAGTCTCTTAAGTTTTTTCTTGGTTGCAGGGGAGCCATGAAAGACAACCACCTGCGATTTAGCGGAGTTTAGAATAAGGTTGGATCTAGGCAACTGGTCTTTTAATCTTATAAAGAAGCGGCTGATGTCCGAGACTACGTCTTTGCACCTGCGTCCAGTGAACAGGGCTGTGGTGTCATCAGCGTACACCACTAGACGTTGTTCACGTTTAAATATTTTAAATAGAATAATTGAGGCAGCAAGATATAAGATTGGAGAAAGTGGTGAACCTTGAGGCACACCCGTAATAGGGTAGAACTGACGCGCATCAGGGTCGTCATCATAATAAAATCGCTTGGTGTACAGCAGTATCTCCACCCTGTTAACAATTCTCGCAGGCAACCCGAGGGACCTGAGAGAAGAGATAACAAAGGGAATGGAGATGCGGTCAAATGCAGCGGAAAAATCAAGGAAAACTGCCACAGCTAGCTGATGACTGTTCTCCTGACAAAACCGATGCACTTCACTAACTGCTGAATGGACCGAGCGACCTTTGACAAACCCATGGAAACCAGGTGGGATTAAATTTCGCCTAATCAGATGATCGCGGATTCTACGCGCAAGCGCTTTTTCGTAGATCGATACGAGGGAATTTTGAATCGAAATGGGCCGCAGGTCTTTAGGACAAGAGACCGGAAACTTTTTTGGAATAAAAATTCTCTTGCTAATGTTGATGCCGGCTACATCGGATGGGGTGGCTAATAGCATTGTGATGGCCACCTCCCTTCTTTGATCGGTTGTCAAAAGCTGACAGACACGAGAAGAGAGTGGAGCGACGGTTTTGGAGGTGCTTGGAAGAGGCCCCCAGGCGTTGAGAATATCTGTGACAGATAAGTCTCTACTCCTGAAGTCTCCCCAAGGAGGGATTGGTTGCGGAGATTGAGTGGCTTCATAGTTGTGTAAGGCAAGTGACTCTTCTAAAACTTTATCAAGGCCAATTCTACCGATCCAACCCAAGGCCCTATCCCTCCAACAAGCAAACTTCTCCTTCTTGAAAATCTTCCAAAAGGAAGACTGAGAAGGGTTAAGACGAGCAATGCTCGCCCTATCCCTACTCAGCTGGAACCAATATCTAGTGCGCCAGTATTCATTCGAGAGAGTCTGTCTGGCGGAAGAAGAGAGATTAGGGAGGTTCAATAGTTTTGCTAGAACCTTGAGTTTCGTCGGAGTGGGATTGAAAATGCGACCTTTATAGGTTGTAGAAAGCAATGCGGTAGCTTGCGAAGAGAGGTAGGAATTAAATTCGGTCAAATTCTCATTACCAATTCGGGGGAAGCGTTGGATAGCAGCTTGGAAGAAAGCCACTCTGATCGGGTCAAAGTGGAATCTTCTCCGAAGCAGCGTATCCTCCTCTATCCGCCAGCGAATTAGATCATGAACATGAATTTCAATGCATCAACATCCATATCATCACATTCAACGGAATTTTGTACAATTTAATGGCGTTATATTCGCATGTGTTTTAAATCACATCTGCGATTATTCAGTTTCACTGTCAAAAAAAAACAGAAAAATGAAAAAGTGGATGCACGTCGGAGCTTCAAAAGGATCAGCGAAAAATGAAAAAAAAACTAAAGTTCCTGCAGCTATTGAACCCGACGCAGAAATTAAGGTTGGTAATTTAGCTGTTCTAAATCGTGAAATGGAGAAGCTTCCTTCGATTAAGAAACTAGTTAACCTTGTTAACATTACTCCAACATTCCAATGTAAAAACAGTATTTCAACGAATTTCTGATAAAATATATTAGTTTACAACCTAATAAAGTTAGGATTAACTCTGCAAGAGTGACGAATAACTACTACAGGATATCTTTCGTATTTTCGGACTTTGTCACCTTTTTTGCTAAGTTCTTCAATGAAAATTGTTCCCATAAAATAACTCTTGTATTAAAGCCTATTATGGCGTCAGTAAAGATTACTTATATTATCCCCGACCTAGAAAAAGAAAATATCACAGAGCTTCAAAAGCATTATTCCCTTTATAACATTAGATTTATTAAAAACAAAGACGACCAAACTCTTCCTATTGCATTCGCAAATACTAAAGAGGACAATTCACATCTCCTGTCTAATGCAGCATCCAATCCTTTTATGGGTTGCAATATAAACTTTACAATTGCAAGTACGGACAATCTTACATTTCCACATTGTAGCAAGTGTCACATGTGATAAGTAGACACTGGAACTCAGCCTGTAGTAAGATGAATAAATGCGTAGTCCGTTGATCTGATGAATCTGTCCATTACACACAATGTAAACTAGCCCCAAGATGCACGAATCGCGGACATGAACATTCTGCGTAATCAAGAATATGTTCAGAATTCAAGAACTATGTGAGAGGACATACAGTAAAGAATAATGTCTAATCTCCCCTGTAACGGCAAATTCGGTGTGCAACTCATCTTGACCTAATATGGCCGAAATGTTTAACTTTTTTAGAACACTTCAACAATAAACAACTCGATCGATTGAATTACGTATTGCCAGTTTGGCAAATTCACCGTTAAAGCCTTCCATAATTTCTCTTCCTGTTGCTAAATCTTCAAAGAATAGAGCAAAATCAAATTTTTCAAGTATGAATTCTAAGAGGAGATTCACCTCCTCTTCCAAGAAACCATCCTGCCTGCTTCCAAGACAGTACCTCCTATTACAATTTCCAAGCAGAATGTAAACCTCTGGAGATTGGCAGATGGGGTCACGACGGAAAATGAAGATAACGCCCCTGAGCAAGTGCCCCTAACTTTTCCTGCTGGCTGTGAGAAGGGCAACCTTCCAAGGTCCGGTTCGGATTAAGAGGAGACATCTCACTCCAGCTAAATTAACACAATGCAAAGTATTCTTAAGCCTTTTTCATAGCATTTTAACTGGTAGATATTTAAATGCTATAGTCCTTGGGGAGACGCGGTCTATCCCCCCACCTCACTCCTCTATCTCAAGGAACATTACTCGATTTATCCCTAAGCACATCTTAACCCACTATATTCCGTACATACCCCCACCTCACTCCTCTTAATCTCAAGGTATTTTACCCTAATAAAGAGCTACTTAAGATCATCCATCTTACTTAACTATTCTTGTTTAGTCCTGTCTTGTTTAGCTATATCACTCTATAAAAGCGGTAAACGCATCAGCATAGCCAATATCTAAATCCGGCCAGGAAAAATTCACAAGAACCGTGAACTCCTGGATCGTATATTGGGTAGCTTTTGACATGCTACTTGGTAACTTCAACGACAGAACTGGTCGTTGGATTACAGCAGTAAACTGCAGAACCAGGAACGACTATCTTATTCACAAACCACCTTCCCCACCTTTCATTGCTCAGCAACTAATTCTCCCCTCGGCAAATTACTGCTTCATAAGATGTGGTTGTTAAAATCCATCTGTACTGAGCAGTCGCGCTAACATCAGACTACCTCTCATGACCTGGCGGATAAAGGAAGATACATTGCTTAGAAGAAGTTTTCACTTTGGTCCCATAAGAGTGGCCTTCTTTCAGGCGGCTATCCAACTCTTCCATAGAATTGGTAATGAGAGTTTGACCGAATTAAATTCCTACCTTTCATCGCAAGCTACCGCGTTGCATTCGACTACCTATAGGGTTGCGAAAACAATTCCACTCCAACAAAACTCAAGGTCCTCGCTAAAATGCTACATCTTCCCAATCTCTCTGTTTCCGGCAGACAGGCCCTTTCGAATGAATACTGGAGCTCTAAATATAGGTTCCAGCTGAGCAAGGATAGGGCAAGCATTGCTCACCTTAACCTTTCTCAGGCTTCCTCCTGGAAGATATTGAAGAAGGAGAAGTTTGTATATAGCCTTGGTTTAGAAAGGTAGCATAGGCCTTGACAAAGTTTTAGAGGAGTCACTATCCTTACATAACTATGTAGCCACTCAATCTCCCCAACCAATCCCACCTTGGTGTGACTTCAGGATTAGAGATATATCTGTCACAGATATCCTTAACCCTGATGGCCACTTCCGGGCACCTCCAGAACCCAGGCACAACTCTCCACTCAGATCTGTCAGCTTTTGACAGACAGTCAGAGAAATGAGGTCGTCATCACTATGCAACTAGCCTCCCCGTCAAATGTTGCTGGCATTAATATCAGCTGTCGTGTTTTTATACCAAAAAAGAAATCGATTTCATGTCCTGAAGATCTGCGGTCATCTTCATTTACAAAAAAGCGCTTGCGCGTAAAATCCGCGACCATCACTGTAGGCGAAATTTAATCCAATCAGGTTTTCATGGATACGGTAAAAATCGCTCGGTCTATACAGCAATAGATAAAGTGCGTTAGTTTTGTCAATATAACAGTCATCAGGTTGTTGTGTCTGTCTTTCTTGATTTTTCTGCTGCATTTGACCACATTTCCATTCCTTTTGTTATCTCTTCTCTCAGGTCCTTTGGGTTACCTGCGAGAATTGTTAACAGGGTGGAATTATTGTTCTATACCAAGCGATTCTTCTTGAAGACGACCCTGATGCACGCCAGTTCTACCCTATTACAGGTATGCCTCAAGGTTCCCCACTTTCTCCAATCCTGTATCTTGCTGCCTTTATTATACTCTACAAAATATTTAAACGCGATCAACATCTTGTGGTATACGCTGGTGATACAACAGCCCTGTTCTCTGGAAGCCGGTTGAATGATGTAATCTCTGACATCAGTCGTTTCTTTTTAAGATTAAGAGATCAGTTACTCATATCCAATCTTATTTTAAACTCCTCCAAATCGCATGTGACTGTCTTTCATGGCGCTCCTGCAACTAAGAAAGAATAAAGAGACTAGCATTCTCAGCACTATCTTCTAAATTGACTAATAAACCACTCTCTACCTTCACACTTGAGTAAAATACCTGGTGTTCACCATTACGGTGAACTGGTCAGCGAAAGCTGACCTGGATAGACTCAAACGTATTCTGAAGTGAGCTAGGTGGGCCCTGAACGGGCTCAGCATCTGTCATTGAATAGGAAAACTCAACTACGCCTTTGGGGTAATTGGGCTATCCCGGGATTAGTCTTCTTTTCAAGAGGACTTCGCCCAGAGCAAAGACTAAGGTTTCTCATGCTCCTCATCTCCCGATTACCGAGCATAGACTGCCTCGATTGGACTTTTCGGGGGTGGGGTCTAAGACCCCAGGTGGTTCAGTCGGAGAGCGGCTTGTTGGATTGGCTGGAGGGCTTAGATACCGCTGGGCCTGAGGCCGTGACAATATCGTGAAGACTGAGCATTTTGATTTTCCTTAGTGATCTTGAACTGTTGTTTCTCAACTGTCTTTTTAGTTATTTTTAGTGGTTATTAAGTTATTTATTTAAGAAATTCCTTATTATTAAAATGATTAATTGAAAATAGTCATTTATAGACGGCATGTTTAAAGGCAACAATTATTATATCCATCGAGAGATTCAGACTCGGCTGACTCCCGATCTCAATAACAAACATATGTTAACGTATAGTTAACATAATATATTTGTTCTGCCTGTAAAATGTCCTTTAAAGTGCTATTGTGAAACCAAGTTTTAATGTTTATAGTTATGAATAATCTTGAGTTAGTTGAAATTTAACATAAAAATGTGATTATTATCGATATTAAAATTTCGCGTATTCTTTAAAGTTTACAGCCTGCTATGATTTTAATGTTTAATGTTTTTGTTTTGAATTTAGTAACGGTCATTTTTAGTCATTTATTTTTACTGCTAAAGGTTAACTAAGTTGTTATTTAAAATTTTAGAAAATAATATTTTAGAAAACAACATTTCGACTCAAGATAAGTATAATTTGTTATTTTAAATACACAACATACCTACCGAGCAAAGATATAAAAAAGTTGCATCAAAACATTGAACAATATTTCATGACTCTAAAAATTATAGTTTTTTTTATTTGTGTCAAACTCTAATTATAGTTCACCGATTTACAATTTGCCTACTATAAATTATTGCGTTTTAATAAAAAGTTATAGGGCACATATTACGTTATGAGCCATTTACCTGAATACCGTGTAAACATCGGTTTTGCAATCTCTAGCAATCCATATGTTTAAAAAACGGCGTTGCGTAAATCACGAAAAATATAATGGAAATTCTTTGACTATATGGATGAAAAAATGATTTAAAAAATAACTTTGTATAAGATTTAATATTTTCAAATGCATGATTAACAAGTTTTTCCCAAAATATGTCACTTGAAGCCCAAGCACAAATATTCTTGTAGTGATCAATAAATAATTAAAGTAGATAGATACAAAATATTAACTAAGAGATAATTAAATACAGGCAATTAATTTAAATACATATATTGAATATATTAAATTATATATATTAATATAATGTAATACATATATTAAAATAAATATAATATAAATGCAAATAGTGTTTAGATTTAAACATCAGGTCTAATCAAAATACGTGTTGTTTCGAGTATCGCAAACTTGTTGGAGTATCTGATGTACGAGGAGGACTTTCGCGGAGCTCAATAGGATTCGTATTTGGATGATATACTCGCTTCATTTATGCCTGGTATAGTTTGTTTGATTGAGCTTCTAGAATTACTTGAAAGTTGCAGATTAAGTATCATTAACTTACAATTCATTCATTTCAGTATACTTCTTATTCTCTAAGTTGATAGTGTATTTGAGTTACATGATGAATTAGACACGATTAAAACATATTGTGAGCATAATCTTATCAAAATTCTAGATTCTTATTTAGAAAATTGTGTGTAATGATATAAGATTATAATGTATAATAATGATGCAGTATACAAAACTAATATTATTAACAATATAATTAATAACAAAACTAATATAATTAACAATATTCTCTAAATATTGTTAATTCCACAGACTACTGTGTTTTTACTACCCCATCACTAAAATACTAAAGCAATATTTGGCTATTATTGATTTCGTAAATGCTTCTTAAAAGCATTTTTAAAATTGAAATAATTAAAAATGATTTATTCTTTACAACTACTGATAACATAACGCCATTATTAAATTTTAAGAAGTATTAATTACATAATATTAATATAATATAATTAATAGTATTATATTATTAATTATAAAATTAGATTAATCATAAATACCTCAAAGCAAAATATGTAATTAGAAATAAATTAAGTGAAAGTGAATTAAAAATGGGACCCTTCCACCAAAAAGAACTTAAAAGATTAGCATTCCATGCACTTTCCTTCATTTTGCAGCCTCAACCACTCACTACCTTCACAAGTCGAGTAAAATACCTTGGATCACTATTCACTATACGGTGAACTGGTCAGCGAAAGCTGACCTGGATAGAATTAAACGTATCCTGAAGAAAGCTAGGTGAACCATGAAACGGGCTCAGCATATGTCATTGAAAGGGAAAACCTAGGTGCGTTTTTGGGGCACCTTAGCTATCTCGGTATTAGTCTTCTTTTCAAGAGGACCTCCCCAGAACAAATACCAAGGTTTCTCAAGCTCCTTATCTCGCGATTACCAGGCATAGTCCGCCTCGATTGGATTATTTAGGGAGTGAGAGACCCCGGGTGGTTTAGTCTCAGAGCAGTTTATTGGATTGGCTGAATGGCTCAGACCCATGTGGACCTGATACTGCGACACAACGTCCTTCATTAACTACCGTACATACTTTGTTGTTAACAAAATCTTTATTATTATTCAGTTTTATTATATACATTGAAAATCCAGATTTGTCCACATACTAAGCATTTAGCAAGCTATAAATTGTAATATAGCATTAACGTTGTATTTACAAATATACAATTAAAGGTTATCATCATTTGTTCGGATGTAGAGTATTGGAGGCAGTCTACAAATAAGGTTACTTCAGACGTTGCAATCTATAGTGACAAATCTTAGGAGACATATTTTAATTTCACATTTACTTTTTGATTAATTATTTTTTGTATTGTATAGGTTTCTGAAAGCTTTAATTTAATTGCATCTGAGATCTGAAATTCTTCTGATTGTGGCATGATATTAGTTTCACATATACTGTTCCTATTTGTAACGGCAGGATGCTACTAATCATCATGGGTGGGTCTCATCAGCTGCTAACCCAGACCTACATTTCACGTTTCTACCCTTATTATCTACTTACTCCGAATACTGGTACTGACCGGATTCGAACTCAGGACGTCTGTGTCGCGATTCAATGCTAAATCTACTAGGATGGCTGCTCCAGCGGCGTAGATATACATTTCTGCTTTTTATTTTGATAGGGAATCATATTCTAACGATCTATTAGAAACTTACCACATGTGTGTGATCCTACCATATGTGTGCTAGCCGAATCACTGTTTTTCATGCTGCCACTTGCAATGAATGCTTTTAATTTAACTTGATTGCATCTGTGAGCTGAAATTCTTCTGATTAAAATTATTCCAATCAGCCTGGGTGGGTATCATCAGCTGCTGACCCAGACACACATTTTACTTTCAACGTTTATTTTTTGACCCTTATTAATAGCATCCTGCTGTATCAAAAATAGGAACAATGCATGTGAGGATAATATCGTGCCACAATCAGAAAAGTTTCTGAAAGTATTCAGTGAAATATTGAAATTTGCAAAAAAAATAGTTTTTCTGATTGGTTTTGTAATATGTAGAACGCCGTCACAAAATCTGCAGAGAACTAGAAATCTCGTGTATTTCAATAATTCAGATTTGAGTAAAGGTTGTGCCAATTAAATAGAAATTTGACAATAATTACTGCTCTACATAAATGACAAAAGACAAATTATCTTTGCAACATCTGAATTATCATTCAGATATTACATTTGCAACATTTGAATGATAATTCAGATGTTGCAACATTTGAATGATAATTCGTGACAAACAGATGTTAAAACTACAATAACGACTGCGTAACTAATAATAAAGATTTTTTTATAACAGAACAAATCAGGATTAAAATATGTTAATTCATGCATAAATGAAAAATGTTATAGTAGAAAAATACAGCAATAACATACGATTTCAGTTGACTCGTCTTCTATAATGACGGGCAATGGGGATCAGATTTCTCCAGTCTACACCAGTTCGCCGCCTTTCATCTGAATTAATCAGGGTATATCATACACCGAGGGTACAGTCGATGCGGACAATGGTTGGCAATTGGGAGATAAAGAGTTCGAGAAACATTGGTCTTTGCTCCGGGGAACGTTCTATAGAAACAAATATTAATTCCGAGATTGCTCAGGTACCCCAGAGGTACATCTGGGCTTTCTCACTGAATGACAGGTGCTTAGCCAGTTTTGGGACCCATATAGCTTTATTCAGTACACATTTGAATTTAATCAAGTATGGTACTATCGACTATTTAACCGTAATAGTACACCCCAGGTATTTTACTCGATGTGTAAAGGTAGGGAGTGGTTGATTGTTCAATAAAAAAAGAGATGTGAGATTGCCAATCTTTTTAGTTTCTTTCTTTTTTCGGGTGCCATTAAAAACAACCACCTGCGATTTAGTGGAGTTGAGAATAAGATTGAACGGTGGTAATTGGTCTTTCGATCTTGAAAAGTAGCGGCTGATCACCGAGACTACATATATGCACTTGCGTCCAGAAAACAGGGCTATTGTATCATCAGCGTATACAATTAGATGTTGATCGCGTTTAAATATCTTAAAGATCACGATAGAAGCAGCAAGATATAAGATATTATTATTAAACCACTAGACCTTACAGATCGTGAGTTACAACATCAAGAAGACGAAAATAAAGTCAAATCAAAGTGAAATAGCAAAATGAGTCCAGGAAATCAATTCTGAGCCACCATTTCCAGTTCTTGTCTCCATCTTCTTTTAAATCTCCGCCAGCCAATGTTCGAGTAGCTGAATAGTATTTTCTTGGCATCGTCTTCGATCGTTCTCTTTAGATTCTTACGAACACCGCCTCTGGGGCGTCGCCAGGATTCTTCCGGGTCCAAGTACAGAGATAACTTTGGGAGTCTATCTCTTTGCATCCGAAGTACATGGCCCAGATAGCGCAGTCTATTTTTCCTAATCAAATTAGACACGGAGACGTCGAGTGAACATCGAGAATACACTTCTGCGTTCGATACATGATCGAGTGGATTGACTTTTGTAATTCTACGTAGACATCGTCGCTCAAAAACAGCAAGTTGATTATTTGTTGTAAGTTTTTCAGGCCAGCACTCGGATCCATACAGTAGTACTGGACGAACAATAGACGAATATATTCGGATCTTTGTTTTAATAGATACATTATTATCACGCCAGAGGGAGTTTAGACGCGAAAAGGCGAAGCCAGCCTTTATTATCCGGATTCGAATGTCGTAGTCACATCGGCAGTCTACGGAAAACACTGATCCAAGATAGGTGAAAGATTGTACCTGTTCAATAGTTATACCATCAATAATAACTGAGCACGAATGGGAGTTTATGGCGAGTAGTTTACATTTCGGTAAGTTAAGGAATAACCCATATTTCTTTGCTGTCTCGCCTATGCGGGTTGCTGTACGTTGCGCATCCTCAAATGATTCTGACAGTACGACTACATCATCCGCGTACGTCAGATCAGAAAGCAGCATATTGCTAGGATGCAGGCGTATACCTTCACTGTGCAGGTCGAGCGTTTCCCATAGGAGATGATCGATGAGAATGTTAAATAATTCTGGTGATAGTACTCCCCCTGTCGAACACCTGTACTGACAGGAAACGGAATTCCAGTACAACCGTATTCGCGCACGACTGACACAGTATTTTCATACATTGCACCGATAAGTTCACACAAGTGTTTAGGAATGCCTAAGGTATGGAGGAGCTTCCAGATGAATAGTCGATTAACTTGGTCAAACGCCGACTCGAAATCCAAAAATAGTAATATTAACGGTTGTTGATACTCTTGACGGACATCCATCAGAACGCGAAGGGTGAATATATGATCAATGCATCCTCGATTTGGTCTAAATCCAGCTTGATTTTCTCTTGTTTGAATTTGCCGTAACGGCCTAATTCTGTTCAGAATTATGCCTTCCATAATTTTATACACTACAGGTAGGAGAGATATAGGTCGATAATTCGAGCATAATAAAGCATCCCCCTTCTTCAGTATTGGAATTATAACTGAAGTTTGCCAGTCCATGGGAACCTGATTGTGATTCCAGATACATTGGAACAAATCGGTCAAATATTCAACAACTTTAGGACCACCATATTTGAGAAATTCTGGATGTATTTGATCATGTCCCGCAGATTTTCCGCATTTCAGTGTATTAATTATTTGACTGACCTCAATACTTGATGGGAGTTGCCGTCGATTTCTAACACTTCTGTATGCATAGTACATACTTGGCGACTCCAGGATTTGTCATTACTACATGAGTTTGTTGAAGTGTCTGTCCTCTTGTAGAGATTTGTGAAATGAGCTCTCCAGCGTTCTAACCGTGCAGACTTTTCGAATATTTTATGTGACATATCGATATTCCACAACCCTGTGACTCCACTCTGCTGTGTAGGTGTGTAGTATCTTCTTATGAGACCAAAGAACTTACGCGCATTACCATTGTTAGCTGCCTTTTGGGCTTGGTTTGAAAGTTTTGTCCAGTATTCCTCTTTATCATGACGTATACTGGCGCGTAATTTGCGAGTAAGAGTGGTCGTCTCTACGTTATTTCCTGCAGCCATGCTTAACTTTCTTTGTTCGGATATCATTATAGATGTTGCACTTATCCAATCGTTCCTACGACTTTTGCGATAAGGAAGAATATCATGAGCCGAAGAACATAGTGCGTTCTTGAGTGTTGACCATCGTTCACCAATCTGACAAACATCTTCATTTCCATCCGATACTGGTAAAAACTTAAACTCAAGCTTGCGTGATACACTGATAATGAATCTACTACGTATGTAGTCGTTTTCTAGTAGCCGTACTTCTGGTTGTATTAACTTTGACCTTTGTGACTTGGGTTTGAATGTTGCTTCAATATCCATTATTACTAGCGAGTGGTCTGTCAATACATCAATTCCCCAATACGAACGGCAGTTTGTGATGGCTTTTCTACATCGTAGACGAACCAGAATAAAGTCAATTTGATTGCGGTCCTCGCCGTTAGGATATGTCCATGTTACTAGATGCCTTTTCCGGTGCTGGAAGCAAGTGTTCATAGCTATCAAACGATGCATGTACATCAAATCAAGCAGTTTGTTACCGTTTGCACACATTTTGCCAATTCCATGTTTTCCAACAAAGGGTGCGGTCAATTCACCTGACCTAAGTTGAGCATTGAAGTCGCCGGCGACCACAAGAAAATCACGTGAAGGAATTGTCAGTAAAACTTCATCAAGTTTCTGATAAAATTCATCAATTTTTACCGGAATTGTAGCATTTGTTGGGCCATATGCACAGATGACAGTCCAGTATGAATTTTTGCCTCTCAGTCGTACATAAGCTAATCTGTCGCTAACTGGACTCCAGTCAATCAAGTAGGGCATAATAGATGGCCGAATCAGAATGGCTACACCACGTTGACCGGAACCATCCGTGGGTCCAGAAAAGAGCATTGTATAGTATCGTGAGCTGTCAGGGACACCGACGTTGACCGACCCAGCATCTGGAATCCGGCACTCAGTTGCACAGCATATGTCAATGTTACGGATATCTAGAGTTCTGGCCAATAAGATCGTTTGAGCGGGTTGTAATAGTGTTCTTACATTTATAGTCGCAATCTTCAACTTTTTGTTTCGTAAGGGTGATTTTGGAAGATGATTTTCCTCCCTGGTCAGGCACTCAGGGATCGCATGACTAGTCGGACTCACAAAATTAGTTTGATCGGGAGTTGTTTGCATTTTTTGCATATGTAGTTTCTTCGTGTTTACTTTCATTGATGTTTGTTGTTGTAGGCTGGGATACCACATGAGTTCGCCACACTCAAGGGGGCAAGTCCTTATTTAATGGCGGGACAATCTCGCCATGTTAATATGCTAGCCCGTATTTGGTTGATGGTATTTTTTAGGAATCAAGAGTGCCAACTCTGAATCCGCCACCGTCATAGCACATTCACTAATTGTCCGCGACTACTTATTCGTCAAACCGTTGTTTGCTTATGTCGTAGCTAACCTCCATATCTGAAGGCTCTTCCCCTATCCGCAACCCGGGGACGCGCTTGATAGCCCTAGCTAGGCCCAGATATAAGATAAGAGAAAGTGGGATTGCTTGAGGCACAACTGTAGTATTTATGTAGAACTGACGAGTATCAGGGTAGTCTTCATAAAAGAACCACTCGATGTACAGCAGTATCTCCATCCTGTTAACAATTCTCGCAAGCAACCCGAGGGACCTAAGAGAAGAGATAACAAAGGGAATTGAAACGCTGATAAATGCAGCGGAAAAATCAAGAAAATAACCATGACGAGATGATGACTGTTGTCTGGACAGAACCGATGTTCCTTACAAACTGCAAAATGGATTGAGCCACCTTTGACAAACACATAGAAACTTTGTGAGATTAAGTTACGCCTACTTAGATGATCGCAGATTCTACGAGCAAGCGCTTTTTCATAGATGGAAATGAAGCAGTTTTGTATCGAAATTGGGCATAAATCTTTGGGTATGATAGAGCTTTCTTCTTTGCTAAAAATATTCTGCGACTAATATAAATGCCGGCCCCATCCCATGGCGAGGCTAACAGAATAGTAGTGGCGACTTCTCTTCTCTGATCAACGGTCAAAAGTTGACAGACACGAGAAGACAATGGGCATGGGATCTGGAGGTGTTCGGAACAACTCCAGCTGTTCAGGATATCGGTAATCGATAAACTCCTGCTTCTAAAGTCTTTCCAAGGCGGGATTAGTTGAGAAGATTTAGTGGCTCGATAATTATGTAGGGTTAGTGACACTTCCAAAACTTTGTCAAGACCTAAACTGCCAATCCAACCTGATGCCCTATCCTTCCAACATATAAACTTCTTCTTGAATATATTTCAGAAGGAATATTGAGATGGATTAAGACGAGTAATGCTCGCTCTATCTATACTAAGCTGGAACCTATACCTAGTGCTTCAGTATTCTTTCGAGAGAGCCTGCTTGAGGGAAAGTAAGGCGTAGTAAGGTTTAGCATTTTAGCTAGAACTTTAAATTTCGTTGAAGTGGAATTAAATAAACTAACTTTATAGGTGGTCGAAGGTATTGCGGTAGCTTGCGAAGAGAGATAGGAATTTAATCGAGTCAAACTTGCATTTATACCACTGAGAAAAGTTGGTACGCTGCATGGAAGAAGGCTACTCGGATTGGATCAAAGTGAAATCTAATCCTCAGCAGCGCGTCTTCCTCTAACCACAAGCGAAGTAAGTCATGCGAGGTGGACAGTTGTTGGCGCGACTGCTCAATACAGGTAGGCTTTAGCAGCCACATCTCGTGTAGTAGTAGTACGTCGAGGAGTTTATTTGCTTTTGTGCAATGACAGGTGGGGGCTTGTGGTTTATGTATAAGATACAATTTATCCAACGACCAGTTATGTCGTTGGAATCATCAAGTTACATGTCATAGTCTATACCCAATATATGGTCCAGGATGTCACGATTCTTGTGTATCTCTCTCGGTTGAATGTACATATTGGTTATACTTATACGCTTGCTGTTCTTCCAGAGTGTTATCGCTAAACAACACATGACTGGATAAGAGTAGTTTAATAGGATGGATGATCTTAAACAGGCATTTAACTAAGGTTAAAAGATTGAAAAAATGAGGATTAAGGTGGAGTTATGTACAGAGAAAAGTGTGAGGATATGTGCTTTGAAAGAAACCGAGTAATATCCTGGGAAGACCGGTTCGATTTATTTCTTGAATAGAAATAAACAATTGAATTCTATAGCATTGTAAGTTAAGGGCATAATACGAAATTGATTATCAAATGGTATAGTTTAAAATAGCCTTGACTATCAAAAGCTAAAACAGTATATGTTCACTAAGTATAATTTGTGACAACACTTAACGATTTTCATGCATCGTTCTAACAAATAATTTGCTGAAAAAGTACATGTTCAAACAAAAAGTAGAATTTGTTTATCGCCTGATGAACAAATTGTGTTTTGAAATAATTAAAGACTTAAATATTTTGATAAATCAAAATTATTTAAAAGTAGAGACATATATATTTAGAAAAATAAAAGGTGTTCCAATGGGAGGTAATAGTAGCCCAATTATAGCTGATTTATTTTTAAGCTTTATAGAATATGAATTTTGTTCATAACTGTTTAAAAAATAAATCTAAATTATATAAAGATACGAAATATGTTTCGATATATTGATGATATATGTGTATTTAACTATAACAATTTTTATTCAATAAACGAACAAATTTATCCAGGTAGCCCTCTTTATAATGAAATCAATATTAATTACAAATAAAGTATATATCTATATATAAACATTAAATTAACATCTAGTCATTTATATCGTAAAGATGACATATTTAAATGAACAAAACATTTTTGCGTGAGCATTCATGCATACCATATAATATAAAATATAATACATTAAATAATGAAATTTTAGGAATTGCCATAATATGTAATGATATTGGCTTTCTTGAAAATCATTTAAATAATTTAATAGATGCATATTTTAAACTAGGTTACTATAAAATACCATCAAACAGAAAATAGTAAAATATATAAATCAACACAATAATATTAAAAATAAATTTAAAATCATTAGAGGAAACGTTTTTATAGATTGATAATAAATAACATAATTTGTAATAGAATAAGATCCCTATAAAAAGCAAATTTCATCAGAGGAAATACGTCATTAGCATGTATTTGGCTCCACTGTTTGGTTGATGAATATACGCCGAAACATAATAACATACAAGTTCCTTCTGATGACCTCTAATCCTTATTTTAATGCATCTGTTATTTATTATTTGATTCACATAAATTGACTTTTATTTTAAATTTCAATTTTTTATTTTAACTTGATATAAATTATATAAAATCTACTATAACAATTATTAATTATTTATTTAATTAGTTAAATTTTATTAAGCATTATTTTTAATTTATAAATAATATAAAATACGTAGACTCAGTTAGCTAATCTGATTCGTTAAATTATGTCGCTGTTCGGACTTGAATGGACAGAAGTACATATTAGCAGCAATGTGACGTCAACTTTGATTCGTTTGTTGTTTTAAATTATAATTACATTTATGAATGCCTAATTTTAACATTTATGTGATGTTTATATGAATGAATGTAGAACGCCATGACATTGACTGTTTGATAAATTGACGTATTCATAACAAATTTAGTTGCTCCGTATTCTTTTATCTACAATAATAAAAATTCATATCCAATTTCTTTTTACATGTAATTGTTGATTTTAGTTTAATCAATTGTAATGATTGATTTGTGGTATAATCAATGGAAATTATTGGTTTGTAACTTAATCAAAAGTTGATTTTAGTTTCACAAATCAATTGTAATGATTGATTTGTGGTATAATCAATGGAATTTATTGGTTTGTAACTTAATCAAAATTGATTTGTGTCTGTAGTTTTTATTGTAATATTAAGATGCTAAATCATCTAAGCACATTTCAAAATAAATTTATCGTATTTAATGACATTACGCTTGATGCAATAGTAATACTGGCATTACTATTAATGTGTACAGAAAGCTGACAAATACATCGTTAATAACTATAAACAACTAAGCATAATTAAAAAGCTAAATATAATAACAAATAATGAATAATTGTTTGATAAGATTTTATATAATTTATATTTATAAAGTTGAAATTTAAAATAAAAATCAAATTTGAATTGACTAATAAATAGCAGACGATGTATCAGAATAAGGATTATAGGTCAACAGGAGGAACTGCTATGTAATCCTGTTTCGCCCTCTATTCCTCGAACTAACCTATCAGCCGATTATATACATGCTAATAACGTATTTCCTTTGATTATATTTTATTTTCTAGTATCTTATTCTAATCCAAAGTATATTGTTTATTATACATCCCAAAAGATTTCCGCGTAAGAAATTAAATTTATTTTAAATTATATTGTGTTGATTTATATATTTTACTTTTGACTGTGTAATTATATTTTTATAGTATCCTAGTTCAAAATATGCATCTATTAAATAAATAAATGATTTTGATGAAAACCAATATCGTTACAAATTGTTGCAATACTTAAAATTTCATTATTAAATTTATTATATTTTATATTATATAGTATGCATGAATGCTCATGCGAAAATATTTTTCTTTCAGTCATCCTTACGATATAAATTAGTAGTAATTTTAATTGATGTTAATTTAATGTTCATATCTAGATATATACCTTCTTTACCATCAATTTTAGTTTTATTAATAATAAGGCGACCAGGATAAATCTGGTAGCTTATCGAATAAAAATTATTAGAGTTTAATACACATATATCATCAATATATTGAAACATATATTTCATAACTTTAAATAATTTTGATTTTTTACACAATTACGATCAAATTAATATTCTATAAAGCTCTTATATAAGTCAGCTTTAATTGGGATATTATTACCTCCTATTGGAACACCTTTTATTTGTCTAAATATAGATGCCCCTACTCTTAAATAATTTTGGTTTATCAAAATATTTAAAGATTCTATTAATTCAATTTTATCCATATATCTATATTTATTTGATGGTTTATTTTTTAGATAGGCGTTATAGTTATTATAGCAAATATATGTATATCTTTTTCCGAATATAAGGTTAATTAATTTTACTAACGCTTCTTTAATATCTACTAAATCTAGATTTGTATAAAGCGTACTAAAATCGTATGTATTTATATTTTGAAAATTTATTCCTTTTGTCTGTTCTAAAAATTCTTCTGTAGAATTAATACTGAGATAGTGTTTTATACCAGTATTTATTTCGATTATCCTACAATATTGTTTGAAGTGTGTTTTAATTACTTTAATTATTTTATTCATATAGACAGAAATTGGTTTTAATGTGCATTTAAACGCACTACATATGAATCTAGGTTTTATTGGATTTTTATGTAATTTTGGATTCCAATATAATATAGGTATAGTTTTATTATCTGATTCAATTTTTATAAACTTTTTATCCATTAGATAACAGTGTTTTGTAATAATTGTTTCTAAACTTTAATCACTACATTCATATGTTGTGTTTATATTTAAATCATTATAATTAACTTCTTTTATCAGTATATAATAAAGCTTTTTGCATATGAACACAAAGTTATTACTAACTTTTTTAATAATTATTATTACATAGTTATCCTTTAATTAAGTAAGTTCAGATACATATCTTTATTAATTAAAAGTAGCATTTGTGTATAAGCTGGATCATATACAACTCTGACCACCTCTTGATCTTGTGTGGTCATAAACCGAAGCTGATACCAGTGAATAATATAATATGGACAAAGATAATATAATATAGACAAAGATACAATAATATGATATAATATTATATTTTATTTTAATTTTTTTTCAAAACAGTGAATATTTATTTTTTATTCTTCGTGGTTTGCTCTAAGTGAGTCCGTGGCGGTATGCCCGCAACGCCACAGCGGCTTGCTTCGCCATGCAAAAAGACACTTGCTCCGGTATTACTTTAATTACTTCGCGGTAATGTATCCTTTTATCTGACGATGTCTTCTTTGTGACCAATTTCATTAAAGAATTGAAGACGTTTCTGACGCATCTGCTAGTCGAAACTATTAAGGAAAGAAAAGTGCCGCTTTTTATTTCTTTATCTTGTTCGCGACATTTTGCTGATTTGCACTCCTCATGATATGCGAATGCAGAAGCCTCGGCGAACGAATAAGAGGGAGCAAAAATGTTATATACACAAACATCCATATATGATCGCTCCATTATTCCACAATGTAGGCTCTATAGGTTATGTCCATGCGAACTTGATGGTCTCTTCTCGTTGAAGAGTTATGACAGATATATAATTCCGGCACCGGTTTGAGTAGTACACTTTCCGTCTGTACATTCTTGTATGCATCTGATAAGAAACGAGCGGTCAAGTCTATCACCATATTATGTCTAATAATAGGGATGCCCCGTGTTTTGCATGACATCATGTGCGGTGTGGTAAAAGATGATCCACACTTACATTTGTTCGGTGATTCATTTGGAGACCAACCATATCTAGCTTCCATTGCATTTTTGAAACACTTATTCGAAAGATAATTCTGTCTGTACACTTAAGGCATAGCTGTCAGCCAACTGGAAGCACAGACGTTCGACCCGGCCATAATTGCCCTTTTAAACTTTTCTTTAACACCATCAATGACATTCTCTCTAAATGTATTAGAATTAATTTCCGACCTACATACATATCTTCCAAAATCCGCATCTGATCGTGTAACAATTCTACGCCATTCAGATCCGTCAAAATGGATCGCATAGCCGTAAAGACTGATTATGTAATATTATAGAACCGGGAACAGGATCAAAGATACAAATCCCACCCATTCTCACAGGGAGAGAAATACATTTGATTAGCACCTCATTTAGTTTATCTAAATCGAGCATTGAGAGAACAGTTTCGTTAAAGATAACATCTCTCAGTTGATTAAATAATATAAAAGCATTTTCACACGCCCGTTGTATATAAGCCCATTTATGCTTGACCACATTAGTGTAAAGAGCGTAGGCTGAATGCCCATCATTCACTGCAATGGGTCCTATCATTCTCACTAAGTGAAACCAATCTACAATCAATTCTTCAAACTTGGATTTAGTATAAATATCATCACCAACCAAACTGTCAAGCAATGTGATTCCCGAATCGGTCACTGACAATTCTTCATCGTGGAATGTGCGTTATCCAACTGTCATGTTGCACGGATGTACCAAAAGTTTACATTTTACTGGCTTAACGTGATACCCGTAGAGAGGACATAGTTCTTTCAACAAAGTCCACATTCGCAACAAGTCATCTAGCTCACCTACAAAGCACGCATCATCTGCATACCATCTCTGCTTTACTTCCGGTATATGTTGTTTAAGTTTGTAAATAAGTGGCATAATCGCAGCAGCAACATCAGACATCGCTAGGGGCTAACCCTAAGTAAATCCCTCAGACGACCATATTATCTAATCTCCCACGATAAAGACGATGATCATGAATACTCATTTTTCAGGATGGTTGTTAATGCCAGTCAAGCTTTATCCATGTTTAAGAGGGCAAGTGCACGATTAACGCAATTAAAAGCATTCTTAGCGTCGATACTTAAGATACAAATTTTATTTGAAGATTGCAATATTTTTTCTTCTAAATGTACCACGCAATCAGTACAAAATTTCTATCCTGTGCAAAGTTGCTCCGATCCCGAGATATGCATTAAATCCTCTTTTATTGCAACGTTGATTATTTTGCTGGTGATCCTCCTCAGAACCTCACCAATCTCAATAGGTCGAGCACCTGGATTTTTATCAAGCGGTATGAGTCTTGATGCTGTGAAGGTTGTCGGAAATTTCGGACTAACACGCTGAGAAGCTAACTGACTTGTCATATTTGCAATGCTATCAGCAAGTCTTTTAGATTCGGAACCAAAACTGGTCAGTATATTTACCCACATGGAAGCGTCCATACATGATGGTCTAGAAGCTCCTTTAGTTGTCTTAGACGCGGGTACTACATATTCGGCAGATATTGATTGAAAACGAACACAATGACTTTCCGCGCGTCCTGGCAAGCTGCTTTCTAAAATTTTACACTTCGGAACATCTGCGCCTTCTGGATGGAGTTCAAGTAACTTATCAAGCACAGTACAGTTACCAACCTTATCACATAGACTTAATAATGAACTACTTTAGGTCGTATGACATAACATTCCGCCAGCAGCACGCAACTTACCTTGCTTGACTAGATTCGGAATAAGTTGAGTTGGATCCTTCACAAGTGGTATTTCTCTTGATCTTAGACGAGTTTGTAAGTAGTTTGCCTGGTGGTATAATGCAGCATAGTTAACTGATTTCCACTCAGTGATTCGGGCTTCCAGGGTTTTCCCTGAAAGCCCGAATCAATATTAAATAATATTATAATATTAAATAATATTATAATTATATTATAATACTATAATTTGGACAAAGATACAATAATATGAAGACTTTGATACAATAATTTTGAATTGAAATTAAACAGGAATCTGCTTTATTTATTAAAATTAAACTGTTGATTGTGCTCATTGGATAATTAGTAAAATCTTTACTCTAATACAAAGCTCTTACCATTACTATTCATTAGGCAACGGACATTGTTAAGCTACATATTTACTAGTTTCCTAAGCATTATTTTTTGAGACTAATAACTGTTTATTTAATTCATATTTTAGGTAAGATAGTGAATATCATTTTCTTGAAACATTAGCAAGTCAACCTACACTGTATTTCACTTATACAGAGTTACTCTATCTAAACTATGCTCAGCAAAATTTAATGAAAGGAAATCAATAAGTGTAGTCTTGAGTACTCTCAAATCACGAACAAATATTCTTTGACAATTAATTTCAATCAATAAAAATGCATTACATACTATATAAAAATGTATCGAAACTTTAAAGGAATTTGAAATATACATCCCATGTCACCAGAATTGCTCTAGAATAATCCCAATGGACTAATGCAAAATTAAAATGGTAATTAGAACGTGTTTTAATTATCTATGCCCGTGTATGGAGTTATTGGACGTTTACAAAAATACGAAATTTCGGTTTTGCTATAAAAAATTCGAAACAATATAGTTGTAGCGACTTTGAGGTTAACTGTAGTGAATTTACGATACAGTAAGATACATAAGATACACCAGATAAGCAAATTTCATCAGAGGAAATACGTCATTAGCCTGTATTTGGCCTAGCTGCTATGTTGGGTCGATGAATACAGACCGAAATCTGATAACATAGCAGTTCTTTCTGATGATTTATATTCCTTTTTTGAATACATTTGATATTATTTATTAGTTAATTCATAAAAATTGATTTTTATTTTAAATTTCGCTTTTGAATTTTGACTTGATATAAATATAAATTGTTTAAAATCTTATATAATTATTTATTATTTAGAATTTATCTTTATTTTTGATTTATTTATAGTATAAAATACGTAGACTATGTTATCTGATTTAATTTATAGAATTGCCATGTGTAATACACTTCCCAACGATAATAAATATGTGCAGTCAAAACAACTTTTAATTTGTGCGTATAAAAGTAATGTTCTTCATAAAAATATTATGACCTCTGATTTCTCCATACACTATCCGATAGACTGGTTAAATATATCCGTATTTATTAATGGACAAAGTATGATTCATGAAATGAGTTTTTAATAAATTTCAATAATTACAAATATGTGTGTATCGTTTTTGTATAGATAGTAAAATTATTTGTGGAATAATTAAAAATATTTTTGGTAATTTCTGCATGGTTTTTATTTACAAAGAAAAAACAAAAACTAGAAGTCGATGTAAATTTATGTCAAAAAAAAATTAAAAGTTATTAAAGTTAAACAATGTGCACATTTTATGGACATACAAAATAAAAGCAAAATAATTGCTTAACCCAAAAGATCTCTACGAATCGAAAATATAAAATGAAGTTCACCGAATAAATTCGTTTCATTAATATTTTCAATCCACTTTATACACAAAGGATTGTTGAAATCTATTGTACAACGAACAAGTCTACCCTCTAATACACCATAATCTAGATTATCTTTACGCGAAACATACCTGTTGTTTACAACTTCGTAGAATCGTATTGCTTCAACTATGTCGAAAACCTGCTTTAACGATTCGTATGTTAGAAATGTCCATGTATGTTCACAGAAAATACCGGCTTTTTGTATGCTAGGATGTATATTTAGTTGCCGAATTTGGGCTTTAACGCTACCTTCCAATTTGTCCTGTAACATAAAAATAAAATTTAAGGAACTATGAAACTTAAGGTTCTGTATTCTTCCATAATTCTTTGGATACATTGTTTCATTGATTCGTTCCCCTATTGATTTCAACCAATCGTTAAAATACCATTTCGGACAATTCCTGAAACTATCTTCATTTACAATATTTTTGTTTTTAATTTGTTCGACACCTAATTTTAAGCTTAATTGCGGTGGCATAGTTGAGCATTTTATTTTCAAGGACCGAGTTGTTTCATCATCCGTGACTAGTTTACCCGTTTTTAGATCAAATTGAGAATAAAATGCATTCAATTCAGGATTACTATAAATAGCAGCTAAGGTGAGATAGTAGTGTGCACAACGAATAAGTTCTGTATTTAATTTAACTTGTAAACCAGAATGTGACTTGAAAAATCCACATTGACATCTAAATCGAAGCTTTCTGCTAGTTGAGCATCTGTTCGGGTACCGAGTGTTTTCAAATAAATGCGTATGCAAGTAGCCAATATGTTTTTCTGGTTTATCGCTACCCGCAGTAAAGTCTTCCGGCAAACAACATACTGCGAAAGTCCTAAAAGACGTTTGAAATATAGCTGGGCAAAGTAGATTTATCTTCTGTTCAATGCGATTGCACAACCAATGTACATTCGAATCTTGTATAACCGCATCTATTAATTCTCTTTTTATTTCTAGCGCCTTGGCTGTCTGATCACATGTTTTGCATTTCATTATATGAAAACATTGATCACTTGAAGTTGATGTGTGTGACACTAAAGACGACTGCTTAACGTCTTCTTTATTTACCTCTTCTACGTGATCGATCATCTGCTTGTTAAAATTTTTACAAAGTCCTTTCGAAGATAATTGTTCATAAATGGTGTTACTATTCGAACAAAAGAAGCAGGTCCAGCCCGAAGCTTCACAATCGTAACAGACAAATCCTCTAAACGGTAGTCCAGTAAGCGTCTTGCATACAGAAAATAAACGCATGTGCTCAGCAACCCCAATCAACTCACAAACCTCGTATTCACTTTTGGGCTGCCGTATAACCGGAAATGCTGAATTGCAATTTTTGCAATTTCGACATTTAACGTTTGAATGAGTAAAACAACGATCACATTTCTTGAATCCACGTTTGATTTTATCAGTCTGAATTTGTGCATAATTAGGATTTACCGATTCTTGCTGATTTGGATTATGCATTGGGTTTTGAAATTTAATTAGTCGTAATAACCTTCAAATATAAAAACAAATTTTACAATTAAGGCAAAGTCTATGAAAATTATAACTAAAAAATCTAATAAAATATTATAAAGTAAAGCAAAATGCAACTATAAATATTTTAACTAAATAAATTTATATTTATTTCAAATATTATTCTTGCATTATTTTTTAAATTACTTTTAAGTAAAATTTCCAATCAATGATTTAGTAAAACATTAAACAAAATAAAAATTTATACATAGTTTAGAATCAAGTTCAGAATAAGGGCAATGCCATGTCTTCGGCGGACTTCAAAAAACAGGCAGCGTTGCCTCGCGCAATCGTCACACTGATTCGCTGCATGAGCCAATAGGATGACCGCTTGTCGTTAGTCGTCCGAACCAACATATATCCAAGCACCCAGAGAAACAACGCTGCACTCAAGTCCACAACACCATCTCGATTGCCACTGGTACGAACTCGTAATTGCGGATATATATCGCTGAATTTTGATCTTTTTCTTGCCTCGGCATAACTGGCGACGGCAGTGGCTTATGTCACAGCTTGAGATTGGTAGATCGGTGCCAAGCGTTTCCGACACTTTGCTTAATTGACTGAGGCTTACACTCTTTACCAGATCGAATTGCTGTGCGGACCATCCTGTGCGGACATTGTTGTGCAAACATGGTGACTGAAAGTCGTGAATTGAAGTTTAGTCTATAAGGCAACACAATTTTATATTAATGCCAATCATAAGAAATATATTATTAATAAATTATTATCTTATAAATATATATATTATATTTTAAATACATATTATTATCTTATATATTAGTCATAAGGAATCCTGGACCGTTGTTAAATCATCACATCCGTGCACCACCATTATACAAGCGTATCCATAAAGAATCCAACAAGTGCAGCGGAAATTCAGCAACAAACTCTTCCTAGTGTTAAAGGAAGGTTCGCACAGCAATTCGATCTGGTTAAGAGCGTAAGCATCAGACAATTAAGCAAAGTGTCGGAAACGCCTTTGTTCACAATGTCACACGGGCAACCGAAACGGCCAGTGAGTACTTCATTCTACTGATGAGTGTTGCCGGATAATCATCATTTCGATGATGAAGTGGTCGTCTAGAAGTGACATGGTGACTGAAAGTCGTGAATCGAAGTCCAGTCTATCAAGCAACACAATTTAGTATAAATGCCGTATTTCGTAAGAAATCCTGGACCGTTGTCTACTCAGCACATCCGTGCACTACTATTATACCTGCCGTATCCATTAAGGATCCAACGAGTGCAGTGACAATTCAGCAACAACCTCTGCCTGGTGTTTAACGATTGTCCGCACAGCAATTCGATCTGATTAAAAGCGTAAGCCTCAGACTATAAAGCAAAGCGTCGGAAACGCCTTTAATCACAATGTCACACAGGCAGCCGAAACGGCCAGTGAGTACTTCATTCTACTGATGAGTGTTGCCGGGTACTCAAAGGTCGTCTAGAAGTGACATGGTGACTGAAAGTCGTGAATCGAAGTCAAGTCTATCAAGCAACACCGTTTAGTATAAATTCGGTATTTCGTAAGAAATCCTAGACCGTTGTCTACTCAGCACATCCGTGCACTACTATTATACCTGATGTATCCATAAAAGATCCAACGAGTGCAGCGACAATTCAGCAACAACCTCTGCCTAGTGTTAAAGGATGGTCCGCAAGCAATTTGATCTGATTAAGAGCGTAAGCCTCAGACTATTAAGCAAAGTGTCGGAAGCGCCTTTATTCACAATGTCACACAGGCAGCCGAAACGGCCAGTGAGTACTTCATTCTACTGATGAGTGTTGCCGGGTACTCACAGGTCGTCTAGAAGTGACATGGTGACTGCAAATCGTGAATCGAAGTCCAGTCTATCAAGCAACACTTTTTAGTATAAAGGCCGAATTTCGTAAGAAATCCTAGACCGTTGTCTACTCAGCACATCCGTGCACTATTATATAAAAGGAATTACTAGAAGGTTCACACACGCAACAAGCCAGTAAAAACGCTTCTGCACCTGAGCTTCGTATAGCATCGTGAGGAATTGCTGGTGTCTTTATAGTTATCACAAAAGCAGTCGAAACGTACCCTAACCACTTCATCCGACTGACGATGACTGCTGGGTGGTTAGTATCGTCTCGGAGTGATACATTAGACTGATGGAGCTGATGATCGAAGTCCAGTTATTTAGCAGCAAATATGGATTAAAAATCAATCGTAGCCAGCTTTGGCTCCTGGACCACAGTTTAAAGCTATTTTTCGAAAAATCAATTTATAAAATAACGCATTCCTTCAGGAATCCTGCGAGAAAGTCAGTGCCCTCGTTATCAACAGATACGCATTTGTGCCTTATATAAAGAATAACTAGAAGGTTTACACAAGTACCAAGCCAGTAAAAACGCTTTTGCACCTGAGCTTCGTATATCATCGTAAGGAATTGCTGGTGTTTTTATAGTTATCACAAAAGCAGTCGAAACGTACCCTAACCACTTCATCCGACTGACGATGACTGCTGGGTTGTTAGGATCGTCTCGGAGTGATACATTAGACTGATGAAGCTGATGATCGAAGTCAAGTTATTTAGCAGCAAATATGGATTAAAAATCAATCGTAGCAAGCTTTGGCTCCTGGACCACAGTTTCAAGCGATTTTTCGCAATCGCAATTTAGAAAATGACGCATTCCTTCATGAATCCTGTGAGAAATTCAGTGCCCTCGTAATCAACGGATACGCATTTGTGCCTTATATAAGGAATAACTAGAAGGTCCACACACGCAACAGGCCAGTAAAAACGCTTCTGCACCTGAGCTTCGTATAGCATTGTGAGGAATTGCTGGTGTCTTTATAGTTATCACAAAAGCAGTCGAAACGTACCCTAACCACTTCATCCGACTGACGATGACTGCTGGGTTGTTAGGAACGTCTCGGAGTGATACATTAGACTGATGAAGCTGATGATCGAAGTCCAGTTATTTAGCAGCAAATATGGATTAAAAATCAATCGTAGCCAGCTTTGGCTCCTGGACCACAGTTTCAAGCGATTTTTCGCAATAACAATTATATATATATATATATATATATATATATATATATTTTATAATTTTATATCTGGATGTGTTAAACTGTGCTCCGGGAGCTAATAAGCTGCAGTTTCATAATTGTAGATGTTGCCAAAAACCGGAGTTCGATTACAAGTAGAGCAGACTTCCTTATCACTCCTAGACGAGCTGATGGTAGCCGGCAGCACTCATCAGTAGGGTGAACTACAATCAGTCGTTTCGGCTGCCTTGTGATATATTAAATAGGCATTTCCGAGAATTTGCTAACGTGGTAGCATGGGCATAGCCTCTTTAAACTAACCATGTGCTTTCCGGACCATCCTAATTTTATTCGGCAGGAATTTCACTTGCTGTCGTTGCTTGCTTTCTCACAGGATCCTTTATGGATACGTTTTTATAATTTTATATCTGGATGTGTTAAACTGTGCTCCGGGAGCTAATAAGCTGCAGCTTTTAGTCCCGGAGCACAGTTTAACACATCCAGATATAAAATTATAAAAACGTATCCATAAAGGATCCTGTGAGAAAGCAAGCAACGACAGCAAGTGAAATTCCTGCCGAATAAAATTAGGATGGTCCGGAAAGCACATGGTTAGTTTAAAGAGGCTATGCCCATGCCACCACGTTAGCAAATTCTCGGAAATGCCTATTTAATATATCACAAGGCAGCCGAAACGACTGATGGTAGTTTACCCTACTGATGAGTGCTGCCGGCTACCATCAGCTCGTCTAGGAGTGATAAGGAAGTCTGCTCTACTTGTAATCGAACTCCGGTTTTTGGCAACATCTACAATTATGAAACTGCAGCTTATTAGCTCCCGGAGCACAGTTTAACACATCCAGATATAAAATTATAAAACGTATCCATAAAGGATCCTGTGAGAAAGCAAGCAACGACAGCAAGTGAAATTCCTGCCGAATAAAATTAGGATGGTCCGGAAAGCACATGGTTAGTTTAAAGAGGCTATGCCCATGCCACCACGTTAGCAAATTCTCGGAAATGCCTATTTAATATATCACAAGGCAGCCGAAACGACTGATGGTAGTTCACCCTACTGATGAGTGCTGCCGGCTACCATCAGCTCGTCTAGGAGTGATAAGGAAGTCTGCTCTACTTGTAATCGAACTCCGGTTTTTGGCAACATCTACAATTATGAAACTGAAGCTTATTAGCTCCCGGAGCACAGTTAAACACATCCAGATATAAAATTATAAAAACGTATCCATAAAGGATCCTTGAGAAAGCAAGCAACGACAGCAAGTGAAATTCCTGCCGAATAAAATTAGGATGGTCCGGAAAGCACATGGTTAGTTTAAAGAGGCTATGCCCATGCCACCACGTTAGCAAATTCTCGGAATTGCCTATTTAATATATCACAAGGCAGCCGAAACGACTGATGGTAGTTCACCCTACTGATGAGTGCTGCCGGCTACCATCAGCTCGTCTAGGAGTGATAAGGAAGTCTGCTCTACTTGTAATCGAACTCCGGTTTTTGGCAACATCTACAATTATGAAACTGCAGCTTATTAGCTCCCGGAGCACAGTTTAACACATCCAGATATAAAATTATAAAAACGTATCCATAAAGGATCCTGTGAGAAAGCAAGCAACGACAGCAAGTGAAATTCCTGCCAAATAAAATTAGGATGGTCCGGAAAGCACATGGTTAGTTTAAAGAGGCTATGCCCATGCCACCACGTTAGCAAATTCTCGGAAATGCCTATTTAATATATCACAAGGCAGCCGAAACGACTGATGGTAGTTCACCCTACTGATGAGTGCTGCCGGCTACCATCAGCTCGTCTAGGAGTGATAAGGAAGTCTGCTCTACTTGTAATCGAACTCCGGTTTTTGGCAACATCTACAATTATGAAACTGCAGCTTATTAGCTCCCGGAGCACAGTTTAACACATCCAGATATAAAATTATAAAACGTATCCATAAAGGATCCTGTGAGAAAGCAAGCAACGACAGCAAGTGAAATTCCTGCCGAATAAAATTAGGATGGTCCGGAAAGCACATGGTTAGTTTAAAGAGGCTATGCCCATGCCACCACGTTAGCAAATTCTCGGAAATGCCTATTTAATATATCACAAGGCAGCCGAAACGACTGATGGTAGTTCACCCTACTGATGAGTGCTGCCGGCTACCATCAGCTCGTCTAGGAGTGATAAGGAAGTCTGCTCTACTTGTAATCGAACTCCGGTTTTTGGCAACATCTACAATTATGAAACTGCAGCTTATTAGCTCCCGGAGCACAGTTTAACACATCCAGATATAAAATTATAAAACGTATCCATAAAGGATCCTGTGAGAAAGCAAGCAACGACAGCAAGTGAAATTCCTGCCGAATAAAATTAGGATGGTCCGGAAAGCACATGGTTAGTTTAAAGAGGCTATGCCCATGCCACCACGTTAGCAAATTCTCGGAAATGCCTATTTAATATATCACAAGGCAGCCGAAACGACTGATGGTAGTTCACCCTACTGATGAGTGCTGCTGGCTACCATCAGCTCGTCTAGGAGTGATAAGGAAGTCTGCTCTACTTGTAATCGAACTCCGGTTTTTGGCAACATCTACAATTATGAAACTGAAGCTTATTAGCTCCCGGAGCACAGTTTAACACATCCAGATATAAAATTATAAAACGTATCCATAAAGGATCCTGTGAGAAAGCAAGCAACGACAGCAAGTGAAATTCCTGCCGAATAAAATTAGGATGGTCCGGAAAGCACATGGTTAGTTTAAAGAGGCTATGCCCATGCCACCACGTTAGCAAATTCTCGGAAATGCCTATTTAATATATCACAAGGCAGCCGAAACGACTGATGGTAGTTCACCCTACTGATGAGTGCTGCCGGCTACCATCAGCTCGTCTAGGAGTGATAAGGAAGTCTGCTCTACTTGTAATCGAACTCCGGTTTTTGGCAACATCTACAATTATGAAACTGCAGCTTATTAGCTCCCGGAGCACAGTTTAACACATCCAGATATAAAATTATAAAAACGTATCCATAAAGGATCCTGTGAGAAAGCAAGCAACGACAGCAAGTGAAATT